>CM028354.1:25767978-26064124 GCA_016618105.1 Dendrobium huoshanense | reverse complement strand
GATGCAAACAAGTATTCATATGGTCTTCTTCAAAAGCTAGAGTGGAGGCACATAAGAGGTCGGTACAGGAGGTGGATGTGGGCAGGCGTCTCCATGGCTGAAGCCAAGCTCCGTTAACCTTTTGTGAACACCTTGCAAAGTGAAGGCTTTCATCATCTTGGTTAATAACAGTTCAACGTCCCCTTTTGTCTTCTACAAAACCAAGCACTAAATGCTCAATCAGACACAATGGAGTCTGTAGAATTGGGAGTTGGTGAGAATGCCGGGCTCAAAAGAAGTGAAGATGGACGGGCCTGCTCCTTTATTCTTCCAGCGGTGGCTCGAACTTGGTGTGAAGAGGAAGATCGGCTCAGAATCAGGCCTTGGAGGAAGTATTCGGCTAAAGACAGAGGGATGGGATTCGGATCTTGAAGAGATGGAATGCGGTCTGCAGAGGCTTGAAGGCTGGTCGGGATTGGAGGTTGCAAATAGGTAGCTGGAGCTCGGTTTTGATGTAGAGGAAGTGAGTAGATCGGCTACAGCAGTGGAAGAGGAGTTCGGGAGAGCAAAGATCAGAGAAAGTGGATCTTTGCACGGTTGCTGCAGCTGGGACGTAGTTGGAGAAGGCTTGGCTCTGTGGAGTTTAAACGAATGGCTTGCATGAAGTGGTAGACCAGAAGAGCTAAAGGACTCGTCTTACGCCTTAATTCAATGACGAGGGCTGTATTGTAAGAAGCGAGGCATCTGTCTAATGTTCATTTCAGCGGATTTTCAGGAATTTCATTGGATATCGTTGCACGGAGACAAGGTTTCGTCAGAATACGGTTAATGCATTAATTTCGATTTGAGTTTTCATTTGACTTCCATTTTTTATCATATTAATAATAATATTTAATAATAAAATATCACTATTAACTTTAAGACTAAGTAGATTGTTGTCTGTACTACACTGGCAGAAATCTTTGCTCTGCTAGGGTTTCCCTTTGGCGCCTCCTTCCTGCGCTTCCGCCGCCGCTCTTTGGGGAGGGCCTCTCCCTCCCCAACCTGCCTTGCATGGCTTCGGCCTCCTACTCCACTGACTTTCCTCCACTCCCTGGTACCGGGGGGCATGTTTTCTCTGCTCCTCCCGGTCTTAACTTCCTCTCTAACCTCACCAACAAAGATCCTATAGCTAGCGAGTTCTCTCTTTCCTTTGTTCCTCCTTCTAAGATCCCCTTTTCTGTTGGTGAGCTTCAGCTTGGTACGCCAGATTGGAGTTTGTCGCTGGTTGGCTACTATGTCGGTCCGAGGCCGACGTATTTAAGCTTGCAGAATGTTGTTCAAAAAGCTTGGAATTCCAAAGGTGCGGTTGATTTTCTTTCTTTAAATGATGGATTTTTTCTCTTCAAATTCTCAGCGATGGAAGATTATGAATCTGTCTGGTCTGGCGGACCCTGGTTTTTTTTCGGGAGACCTTTTATCCTGCAGCAATGGAATCCCAAGTTCATCCCTAAATGCGATGAGTTCTCCTCCATTCCCATCTGGGTAAAGATTATAGACCTTCCGCTGGCTATTTGGAATCCTCAGGGCATTTCCAAATTTGCTAGTTTCATCGGTCATCCTTTAGCGGTTGATGCGTTAACCGCCAGAAAAACCCGTCTAACCTTTGCTAGGGTCTGCGTATTGGTGACCAGCAAATCTTCTTTTCTGGAAGAAATTCCTACCTCTTTAGACGGTGATGATGTCAATCTCAAAGTCATCTATGACTAGAAACCAACTCCCTGTTCTGGATGCGGGTCGCTTGTTCACCCGCCTAATCTATGTCCCAAAAATCCTCAACCGAAAGTTTTGATTCCTCACCATTCCAGAGCCAGAAGTAAGAGCAGGCCCAGAGGTAGGCCTCCTCTTCCTCCTTCCTCTTCTACTGCTATCCTTCCCATTCCAACTTCTGCCCCCTATCCCCCTTCTAAATGTTGTCTGTCCCCCTCCTAATGCCACCTCTGGGCCAGAGGAGGATAAGTCGAATTGCCCCCCTCCCCTACCTGACCCTATTCCAAATTTAAACCTTCCTTCTTCTGTTGCTGTTGAAGATCCATCCTCTTCTCTTACTAAGGGTATTTCCACCCCCGTTGTTTCTAGAGATCAGGATGATGAGGAATTTGTTTCTATCCCTTCCTCCCCAAAAAATAATCGCAAAACGACCCCTAAACCGTGGGTTAAGCCTACTGGGAATCTCTCTACCTCACCAAATAAATTTGATCCCCTCCTTATGGAAGAATCAGCTGAAGCTACTGAAGATTCTGAACAATCTTCAAGCAATTTAATTCCTCTCTCTGATGAACCTCCTGATGCTAAATTGCTTACCAAAAATCAACAAGTCAAAAACCCTAAGACCAAAAGCGCCAAGAAAGCGCAAAAAACCACTAAGTCGAAATGAACCTTCCTGCTATTGGTTGTTGGAATGTCCGTGGTTTCAACAGCCCTGAAAAAGTTACTGCCTGTAAAAATTGATCTCCTCTCACCGTCTTGATTTTCTCTGTATTCTGGAAGCTAAAATCCAACATCATCTTCTCCTTGATGACTGTTTCTGCAATTCTCATAAGATTTTTACTCAGGAAGCTAGCTGCAATAATTTTGACAATTCGGGTCCGGGTCGTATTTGGCTGAAATGGAACCCTGCTGCTATCAATTTTCAAATGTCTCACTCCTCCACTCAGCTAATCCATGGTACTGTGTCTGCCCCCCATACTGCTTCCTTTGCGTTAACTGCGGTCTATGCTCCCAACTATTTGGCAGATAGGATCTCTCTTTGGAAAGACTTGGCTCAGATTGCGGAGGGGATTGATTGCCCATGGGTCATCATGGGTGATTTTAATTGTTTTAAAGATTTGAAAGAAAAACAAGGTGGCGCCATCCCTCACCACAGCCAACTGAATGAATTAAACTCCTGGTTATTTGATTCTGGAACTTTTGAGCTTTCCTCTACCGGTTTGAACTTCACCTGGTGTTGACCTTGATTTTGGCTCGAGCGTGCTCGAACTCGCTTGATTGATTTAATTGAACCCCGTCGAGCCCAATTCGAGCTCGAATCGACCCGACTCGAGCCGGATCAGACTCGAATGCGTTCAATTAGACTTGATCAGTTCTCTTTAGTCGTGTCGCGTTTAATTTGTTTTGAATTGATATTTATTTTGAATTTGATTTCGTATGATTAATTTCATCGTGCCGGCTCAGACCAAAATTGACTCGAATCGAGTCAAGATTGGACTCGAGCCTAGCCCAATCTTAGCCCATTTTAATCTAATTCAGCTCAATTTAATCCTATTAAAATCCATTTGACCTTCTATGCATTTTGAATTTACTTCCTTAATCAGGTAATTATCTCAACGGCTCCGATCAAATGAAATCCTCTTTTCAGCCGGAATCTCGCATCTCAGGCGATTTTCTGCGATCTTCTGCAGACAAACAATAATCTGCTTCAGGGAACAGGTTCTATTTGCGTGTCTTGAGCCGCTGCTGCGATGGATCGAAGAAGGCGGGATTCCTCCTTCGGCAATGAGTCCAATTTACTCGAAACGAAGGTCTCAGCTTGCGGCATTCGCTCCCTCTCGTTCTCTCTCCCGCTTTCACGCTCAAGCTTTCTCCCCAGCTCTCTCCCGCTCTCGCACGACCCCAGCAAGTCCGATCTCCTCTGTTCGCGCGACTCCAGCCTGACGCCGGTCGCCCCGTGTCCGACGATCTCGTCCCGACGCCTCCCTCTCTAGTGTCTCTCTTGCTCACAGAGACTAGTCGCTGCCGAGCTCCCCTCCCGCTTGTCGGTGCGCTAGGTCCAAGCTCGACGGCAGCTCTCCGACCTCCTCTGAACCCGGACTCGACGTCGCCTGCACTAGCCCTTGCTCCCGCCGACGCCGATCCAGACAAACGACCCGAGCTCGTCGCTTCTCTTATCTTTACCGACTGATCTTCCAAGGCAGCAAGGTAAGTTTTTCTCCTCCTCTTCTTCTGCTTCCTCCCCTTCTTCTTCCTTCCTAGTCTTCTTCTCCTCTACCTTTCTTGCATCTTCTATTTCTTCTCCTTTGTGAAATCTGAAAATGGCTTAAGTTTCTTTTCTTCATGTGCGTATTTGTTTAGTAATTTATTATATGAGCCAAAAGAGTTTGGTATGGATTGTTGGTGTGGCCTCAAGCCAGTAAATGTGAGAATCATGTCTTTCATAAGTTGGTTTTATATCACATTTTGATACTTGCATACCAAATATTTGGTGAAATATCTCAAGAGAAAGATATAGTTGTTTTACTGGCATTGAAGCTCAATGCAGCGATCTTCTTCATGCAAAGGTGCCTTTGACGCGAGATCTATGGGTTTAAAGAAAAAAAAGAGAGAAGGGTGATTCACAGGAAAGTCTCATGTTTGTGTTATAAATGGTGGTTACATGGTATTGGCTGAATGCGAATTTCCTAAAAAAAAGAGAAAGTGAATACTTAGCCTTATGGAATCGAGATGAAATGCTAAGACTTTTTTTTTTTTATATCAAATCTTCTAAGCCGCGATAGCAATATTGAAATTTCTGTTAAACTTAATTTCTCAAAGTTTGGAATTTATTGCTTCAATTTCATGTATAGAAGGTTTTAGACTTTAATCTTTTTGATTAAATTTGGGGTGGAATTTACTTTTGATGAAATCAGTAGTAAAAGAAATGAGAAAAGTTTGTTGAAATATATATAGACGCATGCGAATTTATTGCTTCAATTTCGTAGACTTCATGCTTTGTTCTTAATAATTATAAATGGAAGGCATAACTTCTTCCTAAATGTATTCATATTTCTATATCTCGCAAAGGTTTAGACATGATTCATGCTTCTATGTCCTGTTAAGAATTCGTGTGACTAGCATTGTCCCTCTCGTTGATTTTAAGTGGTAGTTTTGTGTATTTGATTTCAAACCTTTTTTTTTCTTGGGAAGGAGAATTCCCTTTGTGAGATGTTTCTTATGATTTGAGAATTGTTTGAGTTTTGGCCCATAAATGTGGATTTGTTTTGTTTTTTAAAGAAAAGAAGGAAGCTTTCTATGAAGGTTATCTTTGCTTGGTTGTTTTCTGGCATAATGTTAAAGGACTTTGGTGGCAAATTTGGAGAACATGGTATTTGAGATTGTTATAAAATGCTTCAAAAAAAAAAGAAGTGTATTTTGTAGATTGTTCTCCTTGCCAAAATTTCAGTAAGCTTTGTCGATTATGGAAAATGATGAGTTTGTTCATTCATATAATTGGGCAAAAGCATGTACGAAAGCATTTATACAATTTGATTTATTCAGTTTTCTTTTGTGGATGATAGGAGAAAGTAAAGTGAGAAAAAGCTTTTTTTTTTTTTTACGAATATAAGCTCTTATGCAACGAGTCGTACTTTTCAAAGAAATTTTGACATAAGATTTGTTAGCTTTTGAATGGTATATTTGCGATAGTATATCTCTTGAACCATGAATTAATCTTTCTTTATGCCTTTGTCGGTATCAAACTTTTTTTTTCTTCAACAAGAAAGTCTTTTGAGAAGCTTTTCTTTGGTTCAAAATATAACATGCCTTTGTTGAATTTGGTGAATGGTTGAAACAATGTCTCAAGTCACTTCTACATGAAACAAATTTGTTCTCTGTTTCTTTTTATGGGTGTATCTTATTAGAAGTAAATGGTGGTATATTTGTTCACATTCGGAAGCTTTGGACATAAATTTCTAGGTTTCACATGATGGAAAAGTTGAAAGCCATGTAGCCAACGTCTTTTCTTATGTAACTTTATCCTTATGTGAGCCATGATTAATTAAAGTATTTATATGGATACATGTTTGGGGATTATCCTTTCATATATGCAAATATGAATGCATGCTTGGAATTATTTTTGTCAATGGAGTTTGAAAAATCGTTTGTGGTAGTGTTAATCAAAGAGAGCTATACGTGTAGACAAATATGCATTGACTCATGTTGTTTGGAAAAGATTTATTTGGTCATTGTGTGTATGAAACTTATACTTATTTTGATGGCATACAACCTAAAGCTTGCAAATTGTTTCATGTTTCATATATACAAATTATTGTTGGGATATTCTTTTGAAGAGTAAAGAACAAAATTGCATCAAACTCTTTCCTTATTATCGTTCTCTTTTAATAGAAATGTTAAATTCCAACATTAAATATGTATGCTTCTTTATGGTATAAAAGTTTTAAAAGCTAATTTCCATGCAAATTCATGTGCATACATGTTGTGTTGAGAAAATTTCAAAAGTATTCCTTCATGTTTAAAAATTTGTTTTATTTCAAGGTGATGGCATGTGGCATAAACAAGTAGCATGTTGAAGTTATGTCATTTGAAGAACGAGCAATTGGTATAAGAAGTTTATGTTTGATTCATGCAATGCTACATATAGCTTAGATAAGAATGGGAGCAAATCTTAAGAGACCATGTCGTTCTTACATCAAACCATGCATCGTTTCATTCATATTTGCATAAAAATAGAATAGAGCAAAATCTCTCTTTATACACCTTCTTACGAAATTGAGTCTTTCTTTTTTTTATTTATTTGTATTGGTGTGAAATTTTGTAGTTGTTTATTCGTCATTGCTTACTAGCGGCATTTGAATTTCTTTTGAGGAGTCTTATGAGTTGTTTCATACTTAGAAAGTTTTATGAAATACTTCTTTTAGCTTTTATTGAAATTTTTCTTATGAGTTGCTTTGTCGCCGATTTGGGAAGTCATTTCCGATTGAAAGACGTCTTGTTTTGCTTTGGTTGGAATGATTTATTAACGGTTTTGGATTTCGTTTTATGCGACGAGTTTTTTATGGGTGGCTTTACAATGAGAAGTTTTCTTTATAAAACTTTCTCGTTGGAAAGCTTCGTTTTTTTTTACCCCACTCCGAATGAGAGGAGAGGCACTTGATTAGTGATTAGTTGGGTAGGATTTTGTGTCAAAAGTGAAATTTTGGTAGAAGATTTTGTGAAAATTTTGTATAGTTTTTTTTTTTGTGTCAAAATACAAAAAAAAGAATTTTGATAGATAGCTTTCGAGGAGATTTTTGTAGTAACCCATTGGAAGGGTCTTAGCAAGTTATTTTGAGAGGTATGATTTTATGGTTGAATTTGCGTAGAAGGATCCCTTAGTATCTTTTGGAGAAGTAGTTAATGCTTTCTTATTAGAATTAAGATCTTTCGATGGTTATGATTGAGGATGAATTTTGAGGGTTAGACTTTAGGTAGCTTTAAGTTAGACTCTTGGAATCTCTTTCCATAAGATGGATTTAGAGTTTGAGATCTTAGGAAGCTTGGAGTTAGAGAGTCTCTAGTGTCCTTTTGGGAGTAAGATAGTTTCCTAATTATTTGAGTTAGATCCCTTTAGTGTTAGTTTCTAAAAAGAAGAACAAACATAGAATTTTGGGAGAGATATAAAACAAAAGAGACTCTTATTTTGGATTTAGAATTGAGAATGCATATCCCCTTAGTTGATATAGGATTTGTTTAGAATGTGTCGGTTAATAGAGTTGAATTCGTATCAAGTGCCTCATTTAGAGTGGGAACAACAAAGGGCATTGTTGTTGTTATGGGATGTACTTGACTTCTACGAAGTGCATCCAATAACGACAATGCCTACACCCCTTTTTCGTATTCGATTTTCGTTCTTTTTCTATTTTTCGCATTTAGTTGTCTCTTGCTTAGTTTTGTTAGTTTCTTCACTGCTTCTTCTGTGTTTTTGGCACCGCACACCTACAAACTAAGGAAGATCCACAGACAGACGACTCGACAAATAACAAAAGGTACGTTCTAGTTTTTATTGCATTCTTCATTTCTTTACAATGTTATTTATTTATAGAACTGCTCTAATACACTCTTCTTTTGTTTCTTGCGAGGTACCTTTTGGAAAGCAATGGACAAGGAGCGCTTGGAGCTGGAGCTAGGAGAACCAGATTTAAGCATCAGTCGTCCCTACTCATCTAGTAGGGGCGCTACGGGCGGAACCACCGGGTCGTAGCCCCCGGTGCTGTAAGTTTACTAAAACTTAGAAAACCTTTAGGGGCTTAGATGTTTGCACGCCTCCCACCCTTAGGGCCTTAGAAACTTCAATTATATTTTAGGATTGCTTTTACTTTTTTTTTAGATCCCTAAAACCTTGTGACATCCGTATAGAAGTCTTAAGAATTAGAGAACAACACGACTTTTGATCCTACAACTTTAGTGACATCTAAGGACAAAAATTAAGGACTGAGTCTTAGAAAACATAGACTTAGGATGCATGCTCCCTATAGGATAGAAACATTAAAACAACAACTTAGTGACACGTTTTCCTAGATTTATATTTTGTTTTCTTAATTCACTAATAATCAACTAACTAATTCTAATCTAATTCTTAAAATATATTAAAACACTTAACTCTTAATTAAGTTTTAATTAACATTTATAAATATTAAATCATAATTCTAAAACATAAACCTAAATCAATTCTAACTAATCTAATAATTAGCTCTTAACAAATCTAAAATCTAAAATATGTAGATTATATTAGGAGATTAAAAATACAAACTAAATTCATTAGGATTAAAAAAATACTTTTAAAGATCAAACTTAGAATAATCTTTTAAAAATAATCAACAAATCCCTTAATACATAACAACCCGCTCCAAAAGTGAAGTTTATTGGATGGACTACTCCGGGCTGCGGGGCTAAGTGTCCTAAGGAGGCTGGTTCCTCGAGCCTGGTGGCACAACGCCACGAATGAATCTAATGGAGTGACAAAACTTAAAAACTAATCTTTCTAATTGGCTTAATTCAAACACTAATAATAAAACATTTAATCTACCCTTTTCTTTTTCTTTTAACAACAAACTATAATAATCAAACAAAGTTAATTATCACTGGGTAACCCAGGCCTACGAGGCTATTAAGTTAGCCCCAAGGAGGGTGAAATAAACCTCACGGCCTCGGTGTGAAACAAAGGTGATAGTTAATCAAACATTAAAAATAAAACATCCTAAAAATCAATTCTAAAATACTAATATTTAAACTTTAACTAAAATCTCTTCTTTGCCCTTTCAACAAATAAAAATAATACACATACAACTCTAACTAAAACTAATCCTCTATAGGACTTACCAAAACCACACAGCCTTCACACACTTAGATGAGTTTGATAGGGCACGACTATTAGCTTTAGGTTAGGATTTTGTTCTGCTTTTCTTTTCTGTTCTTTGTTGTGACGCCCTGCATGTGACCCGTGTGCTGATTGTTTTCGCTACTTGTTGTAGCTTTTCTGTGATGTTGTTTCGTACTGTTTTGCTAGCTACTCTTTTCTTTCTTGCACTGTGGTTGTGACGTTAGAATACCCATAGGTTAGGCACGCTCTTTCATACTAATGCTGTCTTCCTGCAGGTGGCCGTGCTCATATAATGCTATTAAAAAAAGGGGGCTAAAAATTAATAATCATGTATGACTGCTTTAGGTACCCGCTTCAGCTGCTTAGCCCCCAATAATCAGAGCACGGCCAAGTGATTGATGTGCGCATTTTAATTTACATATATAACTGCTTGGGTGAAATTTTTATTATAACTGCTTAGGATAACCCCTGCAGGAGAGTCTAGATTTTCTCTCTTCTGATGTAATGTATTTGATAGTATTTTTGTGAAAATCGTTAAAATGGGGCATTTTAAATGAGTTGGAGTCCAAAGGGAAAAGTAAACCCCTACAGGGGGTTTCCTTTTTCATTTGGGCATCCTTTCGGAGAATTCACTACAAGGAGCCGGAAGGAAAGAAGACGATCCAAAGACGAATCAAGGAAGTGAAGAAGAAGACTGAAGATGTAAAATGCCCCATCTTAAAGATTTGCGTCGTTTCCGGGTTGTTGTCGGTGGAGCCCGGCCACCTTTACTTACTGTACTCTATAATGTAATATTGTATGGCACTTGCCATGGACATTCTTTTCCGTGAGATTTTGTTCTTTTTGCTGTTGTTTGCTTACTCTGATTGCGCAGTAGAACCAGCATGCTTTTCATAGGTTTCTTTCTTGCATGTGCTTGTGTCTGACCGTTAGGCTCTTTAGGATAAAAATTCTTCTACTCGTAATTAATAATAAAATTTAAGATTAATTCACATAGAAACCATAACGATTCTAGGAAATAGCCGGAATCGTCCGGGGTGGCATACATGCATTCTCTCACCTTTTAGACAAATTTCCCCGCCTGAGGGTAGAGTCCGGATAATCTGGCCTATGAGGATGAAGTGCCGGACCTGGGGAAGTTTAGTCATTCAAAAGTTATTTTTTATAAAGCCTTTTTAAAATTCATACATATCTGATTTGGAGACTTTAATCAGCATAAATTGCATTAGTAACTAATTAAAATCAAGATTTAATTGCATTAGTTTTAGAAGCATTGTACCACTCATAAGTGTGGGATCACTTAGGAATTTCTCTAGTTTGTCGATCCCAAATTCAGTGTCTAAACTACCCACCCTTCTTCATACAGACCGGACAACATGGATTTTATACGATTAGGTGGTTTTAGCTGGCTTCCTTTGTCAGACAAGGAATAAGCCCAGACTGCATTAGTTAGGTCGTAGATGCTAGCGTTGTGTGTACAACACTACATCTCTTATAGATTTAGGATCTGAAGGTGAGGGGTACGAATGTACTTCTATACACCTTAATGGCGGGTGAGTTCTCCATTCTTTCGGAGACTATAAATCCTACCTATCCGCGTCACACAGATGACGCCACCTCCCTCTTTCTCTCATGCATGTCTGAGTGCGTGATCTCTCTTTCTTTTCTCCAGTTTTCACTTCTCTTAGCCGGCCGGATGTTGACTGAACCCTGTATGATTGATCGAGCCAAGTTGGGACATTCCCCTTTGATTAGGAAGCCTAGAAATTCCCTTGCACTAAACCCATCAGAGGAGATAATCTAACATCCTTAATCGAGAGTTTTCTTAGACCGAGGTCTAAGATGTAATTAACTACGGGGGCTTGCGCCCGTAGGAAACCGATCCCCACAATCAAATAAACCCTATTCGGTGCTGATGTATCGAATAGGGGAAATCTCGTGAATTTAGGGTTATAGATATTATTATCCATCGAGGTTGGTAGGTGAAAGCCGCTATCCTCTATGGCTAATCGTATCTATAACTCCATCTGCTCTTCCATCGGCCTGCTTGTGTCGAGTGTAAAGGCCTACGACCATTTTGTCCTACGGGATAGTGTGATCGTACCCTTTGCATTCGAACCACACGAGCGGAATCCTTTCGGAGACCCACAGATTTCTGGCGACCACGGTGGGACAGGTTTCTCTCTCCATCTTCGGATGTTAAATTATCTCCTCTTGTGTGCACTCCGGGTTTAGTGCTCTTTAGTTAGGTTCTTCCTCTTCTAGCCTTTATAGGCTATTCCGTCCCTTTCTTTCTCGTTCCTTCCGGTGGTTTTGTTTACGCTAATTGTTACAGTTTGTGTTAGCAGACAGTACAATGGCGTACTCCGGTCCTTCTGTTACTTTCTGCTTTGGCTCCGACTCACAGGTGACACTTCCTGAGTCCCTGTTGACGAGCCCACCGGCGGGGGGGATCACTTTCGGATCCTTCACTGATTCGGCGTACGTCACTCTTGGCGGGCCGACCCCCTCCGAGGCTGCCGCATTCTCTCCACCTCAGAGGAGAGGACGCGCAGCTATGAGACCTTTTGGACGACCAGTTGCTCGGCAGCCTGCCCGGGCACCCGTTCGTCCAGTTGCTGTTCGTGCGCAGCCAGTGCGCCCGGTGGCTAGGCAGCCAGTGCCTAGGCCACTCCTTGTTCACCCGGTTCGTCCGGTGGTCAGGCGGCCAGCGCCTGTCGCTCCTGTTGTTCATGTCGCCCCGGCCCCTCAGCGCCGGCAGCCAGTAGCGGTTCCTTTACCTGTCGTTCCGGTAGAGGCTACTCGCGCTCGAGTTTCCCCTCCTCCTTCCTCTTCGAGGAAGAGGGTTGCTCAGGCCGAGCTTCCTCCACCTCCTACCCGTCGGGTTTCTGTGTTCACCCGGCTTTCTCGCCCCGAGACTGCCGAGGAGACCCCGACACCCCCTCAGTCAGTAGTCTCTGTTCCTCCAGTACCGTCTGTGGGTACTGATGTAGCCTCTTCCTCCACCTCCGGCCTTGGGAGAAGGGCTAGGAGGAATAGGAACAGGAGACTGCGTTTAGCGGCGTCCGATGTGGCAGTTCAGCGGATGGCAGATTCTGTGGCTCACCAGGAGCCAGTTCAGCAGAGGATGGTTCCCTTACAGCGGGAGCCACGTAGACGAGTAGTTACCCCCGTTCCTGATGTCATAGTTGCCCCTGAGATCGACGCAGTCCAGGGAGGACGCTTTTCCCCTCTAGTGCATAGTGGTGATGAGGAGGATGCTGCCCACATTGCAGCAGCCCCTCCTGTCCCCACTACTCTTCCTCGTGCTCGAGTCCCCAGGGATACTGTCACTCGGACCCTCACTCAGAGGATTCGAAGCATTATCCGTTCAGCGCGCGGTAGAGGGCGTGTTAGTGATGAGAGGTTACTCCATCAGATCTCTCAGGTGCATTCTCAGTTGCAGCGACAGTCAGTCAGACAGAGTTACCGGTGGCAGAGAGGACAGCCACCACGACAGCAGACTAGAGTTGTTCCTACTGATAGACCTCAGGCAGGTGCCCCTACTGCTGGACGACGACCTCGCCGTCATGGACGTCGCCCACAGTTAGAGCCTGTCCGACCCCAGCTTGGTTCAGTTGTCGTTGCCCTCTCCACTCAGTTAGATGTTCCTACCGGGTCCCGTCGTAGTAGATGGGTTTGGAGACGCCGGCAGGTGGATGATCCTGTCGAGACGGAGCAGACAGTTGGTACGATTCGGCGAGTTGATACGGTCCCTTCAGTGTCAGTGCCGGTTCAGAGGGATGTTGATGCAGTAGATGTTGATAGTAGTGCCCCGGCTCGAGTGGAGCCAGTTGTTGCTCCTAGTCCCCTTAGGATTTCTTCTCCTTTGGGTCCGTACATTGATGCTCTTCATCAGACTTCCGATGAGGACTTACTCGGAGGAGAGTCAGATGAAGACATCCCCGTTCACCATGTTTGTGTTGTCACGAGGCGTGGCACGTCGGATGAGCAGCATGATCAGTATGATGATTTGGAGGAGCAAGGGGAGGCCGATGTACCTTCCACCTCAGCACAGGGTGGACCTCCCCATTCAGTAGATACGGATGTTACAGTCTTGCAGTTACAGACTCAGATGTCGGAGATGGCAAGAGCCATGGCGGCGATGACCGCCCAGTTGACGATGTTGGGGGCTACACCCCATGTCATGGATGTAGTTACTCCTACTGCATCCAGAGACGAGCCAGTAGCACCACAGTCACCAGCCCCAGAGCCTGTTAGAGTTGATAGGGTTCAGAGGACAGTTCCGATGTCTCCCCCAGCAGTACCTTTGAGTGTGCCAGTCCAGAGTCAGTCAGTACAGTTGTCACCAGTTCAGATTCAGGATATGATTGCACAGAGAGTTGATCAGGCTATTGCTTCTAGGAAGTCTGGAGATTCTGTTAGTAGAGGTCGCCCCTACCCGGTAGAGTACGAGCGGGAGCCTTATCCCGCTGGTTTTGTTCCTCCTCGTTTCCGAGTGTTTGATGGGTTTGGGAACCCAAGACAACATGTGGCTCAGTATCGGGCCATATGTTGTAACATTGGAGGAAACGATGCTTTGATGCTTAGATTGTTTGTCAGTAGCCTAGGAGGAGTGGCATTTGAGTGGTATGCCGATCTCCCTAACGATTCAGTTCGCACTTTTGCTGAGATGGAACAGTTGTTTGTGCAGAGGTTCATTAGTACAGAGCATAGAGTGACTGTTGGTGAGTTGGTAGTGACCAGACAGCGCCCCCACGAGTCTCTACCTAACTATATAGTTAGGTGGAGAAACCTTAGTCTTCAGTGTGAACCTCAACTGCAAGAGCAGCATGCAGTTGAGATTCTGTTGAAGAACATAGATGGTCCTATCGCTCCGTACCTGAAGGGTTTCAGCATTCGAACCTTTCAGAAGTTGTTAACCAAAGTCACTAGCCTACAGGACAGCATACCCAGTGCAGTCCCTCCTAAGGTTGAGAGTCAACCCATCCGTAGACCTCAGCGTTTGGAGTTTTCTGGGGCACCACCTCCTAGGAAGGGAGAAGTGCATAGTACTTTTGATGCTCATGATAAGGGCAAGAGGCCCATGGTTAGTTCAGTACCACAACGTCCACCACCACCTCGACCTCAGTTTCAGCCCCGACCTCAGTTACCACCACCAGTACAGCCTCCTGTACAGTTTCAGCCACGACCCCAGAGTCAGCAGCCTAGGCCCTCTTATAGAACTCCAGAAAACCAACAGTATCTACAAGAGAGGCTTAGCAAGGAGTATCCCTTTAAAAGGGAGAGTGTGAAGAAGATTTTCAAGTTTTTGGTCAAGAAGAACATTTTGACATTTCCACCCAACAGGAGAGTGGAAGAGGAGGGGCAGACAGAGCATCCTTTGTATTGTCCATTCCATAGACATATTGGTCATGTGATTGAAGATTGCTATGTGTTCAAAGATAGAGTGGAAAGCCTTATGGCTAAGGGTGAGATTCACTTGCAGGACAGCGACCTAGTGAACCCTCAAGGCAAAGTTGCTCAGGTAGTTCAGATGATTACTAGCTCCAGTCAGTGTGACAGTCAGTGTGATGTTCAGAGCAGTGACAGTAGAGCACCTCTTAGTTCTGGGGAGGAGTGGCAGCTTGCACTTTCTCGCAAGACAAGGGGTATGATCAGACGGGCAGTTCAGAGTTCAGAGGCAGTTGAGAGGAGGCCCCCACAGGCCAAGTCGACAGTTGCCAGCCCAGTTCCTTTGCCAGTTTCTTTTTCTTCTTCTGTTGTAGTGCCTACTGAGCACATTTCTTCTACTTCTCTTTGTATTAGAAAGATGTATGAAAGAGAGAAACTTGTTGTAACTTCTGAGGGGAAGACAGGATCTCTTCCAGCACTTACGCTGAAGGATTTTGTTCTCCCTTCAACTGATGATGAATTAATGGAAGAAGATGATTCTGGCTATTTTTGGTGTCTTGCTCCTAGTTTTACTTTTCCTAGCACTTGTTCTTCTCATGTTTTAGTTATTTCTGAAAATGATGATGATCCTTCTTTTGAAGAAGAGTTTGAGTGTGAGGAAGAGCCTGTGTTTGCTATTCCTGAAGGAGGTTGTTACATGGATTCTGAAGATGAATCCGAGAACACTCCTCAATCACTTTTTGTTGAACCAACACAAGCCATGTCACTTGAACAAATTGAGTCCTCTATTGAGTCCGACTCAATACGAGAGATACAATTGCGTTCAGGTAAGGTCCTTCCACCTAAAATGGCTAAAAATAATAAAGAAAAAGATAGGAACATCATTACCCAACAGGATGATCCTATCCCTCCTCCTCAAGCACCTGCTAAGGAGAAGGGAAAAGGCCCTCAGTTGGATGTTGATTACAATGTGTTGGCTCATTTGAGAAAGATCCCTTCTCTTCTTAGTGTGTACGATGCACTAATGATGTCTTCCGACTTGAGAGAGACTTTGGTAAAAGCTTTACTTGAACCAGAATCTTATCAAGCCTTTTTTGCCACTGAGTCAGTTAAGGATGCATGTTATTTGAGAAAGATGCCATGCATTACCTTTTCAGACCAGGATCTCCTCTTAGGAACTTCTGATCACAACCGTCCCTTGTACGTCACCACTGAAGTAAATGGTTATGAGTTGAACAGGGTCCTCATTGACCAAGGAGCTTCAGTTAATATCCTTAATCATGCCACCCTACAGAGTCTCTCTCTTGGTCACTTAAAGCTCACTTCAGATAAGATTATGCTGAAGGGTTTTAATGATCAAGGTCAGCGAGCTCTAGGTTCCATCACTTTGCCTTTGCGTTTTGGAGATCTTTTGACTGAGGCGAAGTTTCATGTTATTGAGGCAGATACCTCATACAAGGCTCTCTTAGGAAGGCCTTGGATACATGAATATGGAATGGTGCCCTCTACACTGCACCAGTGCATGAAGTATATGAGGAATGACGTAGAGTTTTCCATTCTTGGAGATATTCAACCTTTTGCCGTGCATGAGGTCTCTATTTATGATGATGCCGAGCATTACATGCCTCGGAAAGTTCGTAGACCTCCCACTGCCCAGTCACCAGTGATACCCGCTAGTGTTGTACCGGGTCCTATGCAGCCACTTGCACAGGGTCCTATACAACCACTAGTACAGGGTCCATCACAGGTTGAGATTGGAGCAGATGTTTCCACTACAGACCTAGAGGAATCTTTACGGTTTGTACTCAGGCACGATGTTCCCCCTAGTAGAGGTAGGGGACTGCGTGGTAGAGGTCGAGGTAGAGAGTCAGTTCGCCCTCCGAGGAACTTTGATGCTCGAATCCCTCCTCCTTCGCACTTGTACACTTCTCCTTTGACTGTTGAGTCCGACTCTGATGATGAGATGATTGATGTTCCTCGTCATTCAGTTCCTTTGCCCGCCTTTAGTGTTGATCACAACTCCTATCCCACATTCCATAGGAGTTTGATTCCTCAGGGTGGTTTGGTTGTTGATAGTGATTCAGACGACGATGAAGATGTCGGACGTCAGACTACTAGTCAACAATCCCTTTCTCGCCAGATGTACGGGATGAGAATTGAGGAATCTCCTCCTCAATCTTCCCCTACACCTTCCGTTAGTGTGCGTGGTGCACCACCCTTGGATAGGCGCTCTGTACAAGAGCTGCACACTCTCTATGTACCAGCACAATCATCTTGGCATGCATCATTGTTTCATAGTGTAGGTGTCCCACAGAGTACTGACATACAGAATCCTGTGGAATCCACTGTGGATGATGAGATCATGCCAGTTCCCCGATACTTTTCCCCTGCTGTTGATAACTTTGTTGAGCGAGGCATTGTCCCTTCGACTTGGTCAGGTAGACAGGCCCAACAGCAGGCCCGTATTTGGCGAACTGATTTTCCTCGAACTGGGCAAGGTATAGGCTATTCTCAAGAAGATCAGTCACCTTCCGCCAACATTCGGGTTGTCTCTCTTTCTTATCCGGTTGTTTCTATCTCCGATGATGAAGACCCGGAGGAGAATGAGGACAGGGTCCTTGAAGCTCCACGTGAATTCGAAGATGGCGCCAGTTCTGCCATGGACGAATTGTGTGAGATCAATTTGGGCACTGAATCGGATCCTCGGCCTATCTTTCATAGTGCTTTGCTATCCGAGTCAGAGGCTCAAGAGTATGTTGCACTCATTTCTGAGTTTAAAGATTGTTTTGCCTGGAACTACACCGAGATGCCTGGTTTAGATCCAGAAGTAGCAGTCCATAAGTTAGCTATTAGTCCTGATGCAGTCCCTGTTAAGCAGTCACCTCGCCGGATGAGGTTAGAGATTGAACAACAGGTGATAGCTGAGACTAAGAAGCTTATAGAAGCTGGTTTTGTTCGTGAAGAGAAGTATCCCACTTGGCTTGCCAACGTTGTTCCAGTCCGGAAGAAGAATGGTCAGATCCGTGTCTGTATAGACTTCCGTGATTTGAATAAGGCATGTCCTAAAGATGATTTTCCTCTTCCTATACCTGAACTTATGGTTGATATTGCCTCGTCCCATAGCATTTTCTCCTTCATGGATGGTTCATCTGGTTACAATCAGATTAAGATGGCCCCTGAAGATGAGAAATTCACTGCCTTTCGCACCCCTATAGGTGTGTTTTGTTACAAGGTGATGCCCTTTGGCCTCAAGAATGCCGGGGCCACCTATCAGCGTGCCATGACTATCATTTTTGATGAATTGATTCATGAGCAGGTTGAATGTTATGTGGATGATTTAGTGGTCAAAAGCAAGGTCCGTAGTGATCACCTCCGAGACCTACGAATCGTTTTTGAGCGCTTAAGAAAGTATGATTTGAAGATGAATCCCCTAAAGTGTGCATTTGGAGTTAGTGCAGGGAAGTTTCTTGGTTTTATTGTTCGCTATCGTGGCATTGAGATTGACCCCTCCATGATCAAAGCCATAGTGGACTTGAAACCTCCTAGGAGTCTTACCCAGTTGAGATCTTTTCAGGGTAAGCTCGCTTTCTTGCGGAGATTTATCTCCAATCTCGCCGGTAGATGTCATCCTTTTGCTGCTTTAGCAAAGAAGGATGCCCGTTTCCATTGGGATAAGAATTGTCAGGAGGCCTTTGAGAGCATAAAGCGCTACTTGACGAATCCCCCAGTGTTAGCTGCACCCATCCCTGGTAAACCGTTGATCCTTTACACTACGGCCTTGGATGAGTCGCTTGGTGCACTTTTAGCTCAAGAAAATGAGGAAGGCAAAGAGAACGCCTTGTACTACCTTAGCAGACGTTTGATTCCTGCAGAGCTAAAATACCCGGCAATGGAAAAGCAGTGTTTGGCTTTGATCTTTGCTGTGCAGAAGCTTAGACACTACATGCTCTCACACAAGATCAGTTTGATTTCTCGGGTCAATCCTTTGCAGTACTTGATGACCCGTCCGACTCTGTCAGGTCGTTTAGCACGTTGGTCCATGATTTTACTGCAGTTTGATATTACCTTTGTCCCTCAGCGGGCCGTTAAAGGACAGGCTCTAGCTGATTTTCTTGCTTCTCACCCGATCCCTGCAGATTCCCCACTTAATGACGATTTGCCTGATGAATTAGTCATGAGTGTGGAAGAGCAGGAGTCCCCTACTTGGGAGTTTTATTTTGATGGAGCTTCTTCCATCAAATCACTACGTCCTTACGAAACTCCTGTAGTTAGGGTAGGTTTGGGGCTTGTTTTTGTGTCTCCTGAAGGCCACACCCTTCGTTACTCCTATAGTCTTTCAGAGCCTCGTACTAATAATGAAGCTGAGTACGAAGCCCTAATTGTAGGACTCGAGTTGGCTATTCAGATGAGCATCGTGCGGGTGAAAATCTTTGGAGATTCCCAACTAATTATTAATCAAGTTGCTGGAATTTTCAAAGTTCTCAAACCTGAGCTCTTGCCTTATCACGATAGGGCAATGGAGCTCTTGTGTTTGATCCCTGAAGTAACTTTAGTTAGAGTCCCTCGATCTGAGAATAGTAGAGCGGATGCACTAGCTAAACTTGCTAAGGAGTTGGCTGACCCGAATGGAAATCCGGTGTCGGTTGTTATCCAGTACCGACAAGCCTTGTGTCCTGCGGACTTGTCTTCTCCCGATCAGACCCTCACAGTCTGCGCTGTTGAGGAAGAGTCAGATTGGAGAGTCCCTTTTGTGGAGTACTTGAAGCGTGGAAAGCTTCCGGATGATCGCTCTCTTGCCGCTCAGATCAGAAAGAGAGCTTTGTCCTTCTCCTATGTGAATGAAACCCTGTACCGACGCTCTTTCGACCAGATGTGGTTACGATGCCTCAACAACGAGGAGGCTCGTAAGGTCATGGGTGAGGTACATGAGGGGCTTTGTGGTGCTCATCAGTCCGGACCTAAGATGAAGGTCAGAATTAAACGTCTTGGTTACTACTGGCCGACGATGATCCGTGATTGTATGGAGCACGCTAGGAAGTGCCACCAATGCCAGATTCATAATACTGTTATCCACCAACCTCCTAATCCGCTGCATCCCACTGTGTCTTCCTGGCCTTTTGAGAGTTGGGGCACGGATGTAGTGGGTCCTATTGACCCTCCTTCCTCTAAAGGTCATAGGTTTATTCTGGCAGCTACTGATTACTTCTCTAAGTGGGCAGAAGCTATTCCGCTTAAGGAAGTTAAATCAGAAGATGTGATGCGCTTCTTCCGCGATCATGTTGTCTACCGTTTTGGTGTTCCGCGCCGTATAATTTCAGATAATGGCCCGTCTTTTAGAAGCACCAAAATCGCTAGATTTGCCCGCCGCCATAACATAAATTGGCGATATTCCTCGATCTACTATCCTAGGGCTAATGGTTTGGCTGAAGCATTCAATAAGACCTTAGTCCAGTTGATAAGAAAGATACTTGTGGCAAATAAAAGAGAATGGCACGATAAATTGCCTGAAGCATTATGGGCCTATAGGACTACATACCGTACTCCTACTCAGTGTACACCATATGCTTTAGCTTTTGGGGTTGAAGCCGTCCTCCCACTTGAGGTCGAGCTCCCTTCGTTGCGTGTAGCAGTTAGCCACAATTTGTCTCGTGAGGATAATGCCCGACTACGGTTGGAAGAACTTGATGGTTTAGAAGAGCTCCGTTTGCAAGCTCATCAGAACCTTAAGTTGTACCAGGCCCGGATGGCCCAGGCTCATGATCGCCTCGTCCGACCCCGTGCTTTTCAGGTCGGTGAGTTAGTCCTTGTCTTGCGTAGGCCTATCATCTCGCGTCGTCGTCGAGGTGGTAAGTTCGAGCCCATTTGGGAAGGCCCATTTGTTGTAGAGCAAGTATACGAGGGTGGATCCTACTTGCTAGTTGATGCGAATGGTGTTCATCCCATGCCCGTCATCAATGGGCAGTACTTGAGAAAGTACTACGCTTGAGTTTGCACATCGCAAGGGGCATCCCCCGCCACTTATAAATATCCCTCTGTATAGATATAACTCTAGAGAATTTCTTGTATTTTTCGGCAATCCGTGGCCACGACGATTTGTCCTCTACCACGTGATGTTCGTCATGCAAAATATGAGATTATCTTTAGATGTTGTATGTAAATACGCCGTAGGGATGTTTGTGCTTACTTCCACATTCAGTGATCACTTTGATATTGTTGCACAAAACTTCTTTTTAGTCCCCTCTTAAGGGTTGACTTTCCCCAGTTTCACTTGTCACCTTCAAGTGTGGTCTGGGATACCAAAACTACTAACTCAAATTTCTATGGAATATGATACTGGGTCCATCCTTGATCTATATTTGTCAAATATAGTGATGTTGACCCATGATTCCTTTGTGGATTTTCTTACGAATTGCTGTTGTAATTTTTCTCTCTCCCCAGTTTTATTCATGTGGCGAATATGGCCTGGGTTATCAAAGCCAACAATTTCCCCCTCTCTTCAAAATAAAAAAATAATATAAAAAAAAATTGAGGGAAGCTCTTCGTTGAGTAGAATCGGTTGCCCTTGTCACAGGTGGAACCCGGTTTTACACTCCAAGAGCCCAAAGTCCCTTAAGATTCTTTTCTTTCAAGAGGGAAGCTCTTAATTGAGAAAGAATCGGTTGCCCTTGTCACAGGTGGAACCCGGTTTTACGCTCCAAGAGCCCAAATTCCCTGCTGTCTCTCCTTAAAACATTTTGATGATTGCTTAGGAGATGACTGTGTGTTCACTTCTTCGATTATGATTGTTCATTTTATTTTTTTTATGGGATGATGTTCTCCCTTACTTGTGATGTGGTGCATCTGGCTCTAGATGTTAACGTCACTTCTTAGTGGATTTTGATCTTCGAGCAGAAAGTCGATCCGCCACTTCTTTCAAATGATATGTTTTCTCATTGAGACTTTACTTAATCTGTAAGAGTAGTCTCTTTTGGATACATCAATGTTTATTGTACTTTTCACAGGGTCCCATCAGATAGCATGGGTGTTACCACTGTGATTTCTTTAATAATCATGAATATTGGATATGATGATTGTTGTTCTTAGTGGCAAGTGTGTCCCCTTACCACTCCTATTGCTATTCCGTTGATATGAGATTATTCTTTCATTTGTATGTTCCTCTTCTTAGAGAGATATACATTAGGTGATCGTCTCATGTTTTATGATTTCAATTTTGCTTAAGAAATTCTACTTGTATTTGAATTACTCATGGCCACGACGATTTGTCCTCTACCATGTGGTAACTAAAATATAAGATAGAGATTTCTTAGATGACTGATTACTTCTCTTTCCCTCACAGCACCACGCACATGTGCGTTGGGTGGTTGTAGAGGTGACTTTTGTCTTTTGTTCTGCTGTTGCGATCTGGTCAGGCAGGCATTAGACCTTTTGGGAAGCTCTTTATTCATTGTTGCGAATATGGTCAGATGAATATTGAGCTGTTCTCATTCGCCGTTGCGAATATGGTCAGGCGAATGTTGAACTCCCTTTTCTCTTTTCCTCTTTGTTTCGCCGTTTCGAATATGGTCAGGCAGACATTGGGTTGTCCTAATTCACTGTTGCGATCTGGTCAGGTGAATTTTAGACTTTCTTCTTTTGTTCCACCGTTGCGATTTTGGTCAGGTGGACATTAGAAGTTTGGGAGGGCTCATTATTCGCTGTTGCGAATATGGTCAGGTGGATTTTGAGCCATTTTCATTCGCTGTTGCGATCTGGTCAGGCGAATGTTGACTCCCCTTTCTGGTTGGGTGCCCGACAGAGTCCCTGGGAGGCATACTTCACCACCTCTTCATTCCCCCTATTTTATTTCCTGTTTGGGGGTTGTTGAGTTTTCTTCTAACTCTTTGTTTCGCCGTTTCGAATAAGGTCAGGCAGACATTGAGTCATCCTCATTCACTGTTGCGATCTGGTCAGGTGAATGTTGGATTTTGTCTTTTGTTCCACTGTTGCGATTTTGGTCAGGTGGACATTAGACCTTTTGGGAAGCTCTTTATTCGTTGTTGCGAATATGGTCAGATGAATATTGAGCTGTTCTCATTCGCTGTTGCGATCTGGTCAGGCGAATGTTGAACTCCCTTTCTTTCACCCTTTGTCTCGCTGTTGCGATCTGGTCAGGCAGACATCGGGTCGTCCTCATTCACTGTTGCGATCTGGTCAGGTGAATGTTGGACTTCTTTCTTTTGTTCCACTGTTGCGATTTTGGTCAGGTGGGCATTAGACCTTTTGGGAAGCTCTTTATTCGCTGTTGCGAATATGGTCAGGTGGATATCGAGCTGTTCTCATTCGCTGTTGCGAATTTGGTCAGGCGAATGTAGAACTCCCTCTCTTTTCTTACTCTTTGTTTGCTGTTTCGAACATGGTCAAGCAAACCCGGAGTTGTCCCCGTTCGCTGTTGCGAATATGGTCAGGTGGATGTGGGACCTCCTTTCTTTTCTCTATTCTGCTGTTGCGATGTGGTCAGGCAGATAGATGATTTCCTTACTTTTGATTACTATTGTTTTCCTATGATTATCACTTTGCCATTTGATATGATTTTCAGGTGATTGTGGAATTCCATTCTCTTCACGTCATCCTAGATGTATATTCTAGATGATGGTTGAATTTCCTTTGGACGCTTTATGAACTTGTTTCAATTCTACTCATGTGGGCATAAGTTCTTCTTTCCCTCATTTGACCACTTTGGTTGGGCGGATAAGTTGAGCTGCTTTCTTTGATTCACTCTCATTGTTGATCTAATTTTGTTAACTGACCCTAGAGTTGCATCTTCCTAGAGATAGGGAGGTCAACGCCAACATACACGGTTCACTTGTTGTTCTCCGCATATGTTGGGGGTCCGTTTGTTGACCTTGATTTTGGCTCGAGCGTGCTCGAACTCGCTTGATTGATTTAATTGAACCCCGTCGAGCCCAATTCGAGCTCGAATCGACCCGACTCGAGCCGGATCAGACTCGAATGCGTTCAATTAGACTTGATCAGTTCTCTTTAGTCGTGTCGCGTTTAATTTGTTTTGAATTGATATTTATTTTGAATTTGATTTCGTATGATTAATTTCATCGTGCCGGCTCAGACCAAAATTGACTCGAATCGAGTCAAGATTGGACTCGAGCCTAGCCCAATCTTAGCCCATTTTAATCTAATTCAGCTCAATTTAATCCTATTAAAATCCATTTGACCTTCTATGCATTTTGAATTTACTTCCTTAATCAGGTAATTATCTCAACGGCTCCGATCAAATGAAATCCTCTTTTCAGCCGGAATCTCGCATCTCAGGCGATTTTCTGCGATCTTCTGCAGACAAACAATAATCTGCTTCAGGGAACAGGTTCTATTTGCGTGTCTTGAGCCGCTGCTGCGATGGATCGAAGAAGGCGGGATTCCTCCTTCGGCAATGAGTCCAATTTACTCGAAACGAAGGTCTCAGCTTGCGGCATTCGCTCCCTCTCGTTCTCTCTCCCGCTTTCACGCTCAAGCTTTCTCCCCAGCTCTCTCCCGCTCTCGCACGACCCCAGCAAGTCCGATCTCCTCTGTTCGCGCGACTCCAGCCTGACGCCGGTCGCCCCGTGTCCGACGATCTCGTCCCGACGCCTCCCTCTCTAGTGTCTCTCTTGCTCACAGAGACTAGTCGCTGCCGAGCTCCCCTCCCGCTTGTCGGTGCGCTAGGTCCAAGCTCGACGGCAGCTCTCCGACCTCCTCTGAACCCGGACTCGACGTCGCCTGCACTAGCCCTTGCTCCCGCCGACGCCGATCCAGACAAACGACCCGAGCTCGTCGCTTCTCTTATCTTTACCGACTGATCTTCCAAAGGCAGCAAGGTAAGTTTTTCTCCTCCTCTTCTTCTGCTTCCTCCCCTTCTTCTTCCTTCCTAGTCTTCTTCTCCTCTACCTTTCTTGCATCTTCTATTTCTTCTCCTTTGTGAAATCTGAAAATGGCTTAAGTTTCTTTTCTTCATGTGCGTATTTGTTTAGTAATTTATTATATGAGCCAAAAGAGTTTGGTATGGATTGTTGGTGTGGCCTCAAGCCAGTAAATGTGAGAATCATGTCTTTCATAAGTTGGTTTTATATCACATTTTGATACTTGCATACCAAATATTTGGTGAAATATCTCAAGAGAAAGATATAGTTGTTTTACTGGCATTGAAGCTCAATGCAGCGATCTTCTTCATGCAAAGGTGCCTTTGACGCGAGATCTATGGGTTTAAAGAAAAAAAAGAGAGAAGGGTGATTCACAGGAAAGTCTCATGTTTGTGTTATAAATGGTGGTTACATGGTATTGGCTGAATGCGAATTTCCTAAAAAAAGAGAAAGTGAATACTTAGCCTTATGGAATCGAGATGAAATGCTAAGACTTTTTTTTTTTTATATCAAATCTTCTAAGCCGCGATAGCAATATTGAAATTTCTGTTAAACTTAATTTCTCAAAGTTTGGAATTTATTGCTTCAATTTCATGTATAGAAGGTTTTAGACTTTAATCTTTTTGATTAAATTTGGGTGGAATTTACTTTTGATGAAATCGTAGTAAAAGAAATGAGAAAAGTTTGTTGAAATATATATAGACGCATGCGAATTTATTGCTTCAATTTCGTAGACTTCATGCTTTGTTCTTAATAATTATAAATGGAAGGCATAACTTCTTCCTAAATGTATTCATATTTCTATATCTCGCAAAGGTTTAGACATGATTCATGCTTCTATGTCCTGTTAAGAATTCGTGTGACTAGCATTGTCCCTCTCGTTGATTTTAAGTGGTAGTTTTGTGTATTTGATTTCAAACCTTTTTTTTCTTGGGAAGGAGAATTCCCTTTGTGAGATGTTTCTTATGATTTGAGAATTGTTTGAGTTTTGGCCCATAAATGTGGATTTGTTTTGTTTTTTAAAGAAAAGAAGGAAGCTTTCTATGAAGGTTATCTTTGCTTGGTTGTTTTCTGGCATAATGTTAAAGGACTTTGGTGGCAAATTTGGAGAACATGGTATTTGAGATTGTTATAAAATGCTTCAAAAAAAAAAGAAGTGTATTTTGTAGATTGTTCTCCTTGCCAAAATTTCAGTAAGCTTTGTCGATTATGGAAAATGATGAGTTTGTTCATTCATATAATTGGGCAAAAGCATGTACGAAAGCATTTATACAATTTGATTTATTCAGTTTTCTTTTGTGGATGATAGGAGAAAGTAAAGTGAGAAAAGCTTTTTTTTTTTTTTACGAATATAAGCTCTTATGCAACGAGTCGTACTTTTCAAAGAAATTTGACATAAGATTTGTTAGCTTTTGAATGGTATATTTGCGATAGTATATCTCTTGAACCATGAATTAATCTTTCTTTATGCCTTTGTCGGTATCAAACTTTTTTTTTCTTCAACAAGAAAGTCTTTTGAGAAGCTTTTCTTTGGTTCAAAATATAACATGCCTTTGTTGAATTTGGTGAATGGTTGAAACAATGTCTCAAGTCACTTCTACATGAAACAAATTTGTTCTCTGTTTCTTTTTATGGGTGTATCTTATTAGAAGTAAATGGTGGTATATTTGTTCACATTCGGAAGCTTTGGACATAAATTTCTAGGTTTCACATGATGGAAAAGTTGAAAGCCATGTAGCCAACGTCTTTTCTTATGTAACTTTATCCTTATGTGAGCCATGATTAATTAAAGTATTTATATGGATACATGTTTGGGGATTATCCTTTCATATATGCAAATATGAATGCATGCTTGGAATTATTTTTGTCAATGGAGTTTGAAAAATCGTTTGTGGTAGTGTTAATCAAAGAGAGCTATACGTGTAGACAAATATGCATTGACTCATGTTGTTGGAAAAGATTTATTTGGTCATTGTGTGTATGAAACTTATACTTATTTTGATGGCATACAACCTAAAGCTTGCAAATTGTTTCATGTTTCATATATACAAATTATTGTTGGGATATTCTTTTGAAGAGTAAAGAACAAAATTGCATCAAACTCTTTCCTTATTATCGTTCTCTTTTAATAGAAATGTTAAATTCCAACATTAAATATGTATGCTTCTTTATGTAGAAAAGTTTTAAAAGCTAATTTCCATGCAAATTCATGTGCATACATGTTGTGTTGAGAAAATTTCAAAAGTATTCCTTCATGTTTAAAAATTTGTTTTATTTCAAGGTGATGGCATGTGGCATAAACAAGTAGCATGTTGAAGTTATGTCATTTGAAGAACGAGCAATTGGTATAAGAAGTTTATGTTTGATTCATGCAATGCTACATATAGCTTAGATAAGAATGGGAGCAAATCTTAAGAGACCATGTCGTTCTTACATCAAACCATGCATCGTTTCATTCATATTTGCATAAAAATAGAATAGAGCAAAATCTCTCTTTATACACCTTCTTACGAAATTGAGTCTTTCTTTTTTTTATTTATTTGTATTGGTGTGAAATTTTGTAGTTGTTTATTCGTCATTGCTTACTAGCGGCATTTGAATTTCTTTTGAGGAGTCTTATGAGTTGTTTCATACTTAGAAAGTTTTATGAAATACTTCTTTTAGCTTTTATTGAAATTTTTCTTATGAGTTGCTTTGTCGCCGATTTGGGAAGTCATTTCCGATTGAAAGACGTCTTGTTTTGCTTTGGTTGGAATGATTTATTAACGGTTTTGGATTTCGTTTTATGCGACGAGTTTTTTATGGGTGGCTTTACAATGAGAAGTTTTCTTTATAAAACTTTCTCGTTGGAAAGCTTCGTTTTTTTTTACCCCACTCCGAATGAGAGGAGAGGCACTTGATTAGTGATTAGTTGGGTAGGATTTTGTGTCAAAAGTGAAATTTTGGTAGAAGATTTTGTGAAAATTTTGTATAGTTTTTTTTTTGTGTCAAAAATTACAAAAAAAGAAATTTTGATAGATAGCTTTCGAGGAGATTTGTAGTAACCCATGGAAGGGTCTTAGCAAGTATTTTGAGAGGTATGTTTTATGGTTGAATTTGCGTAGAAGATCCCTTAGTATCTTTTGGAGAAGTAGTTAATGCTTTCTTATTAGAATTAAGATCTTTCGATGGTTATGATTGAGGATGAATTTTGAGGTAGACTTTAGGTAGTTTAAGTTAGACTCTTGGAATCTCTTTCCATAAGATGGATTTAGAGTTTGAGATCTTAGGAAGCTTGGAGTTAGAGAGTCTCTAGTGTCCTTTTGGGAGTAAGATAGTTTCCTAATTATTTGAGTTAGATCCCTTAGTGTTAGTTTCTAAAAAGAAGAACAACATAGAATTTTGGAGAGATATAAAACAAAGAGACTCTTATTTTGGATTAGAATTGAGAATGCATATTCCCCTTAGTTGATATAGGATTTGTTTAGAATGTGCGGTTAATAGAGTTGAATTCGTATCAAGTGCCTCATTTGGAGTGGGAACAGCAAAGGGCATTGTTGTGTTATGGGATGTACTTGACTTCTACGAAGTGCATCCAATAACGACAATGCCTACACCCCTTTTCGTATTCGATTTTCGTTCTTTTTCTATTTTTCGCATTTAGTTGTCTCTTGCTTAGTTTTGTTAGTTTCTTCACTGCTTCTTCTGTGTTTTTGGCACCGCAACACTACAAACTAAGGAAGATCCACAGACAGACGACTCGACAAATAACAAAAGGTACGTTCTAGTTTTTATTGCATTCTTCATTTCTTTACAATGTTATTTATTTATAGAACTGCTCTAATACACTCTTCTTTTGTTTCTTGCGAGGTACCTTTTGGAAAGCAATGGACAAGGAGCGCTTGGAGCTGGAGCTAGGAGAACCAGATTTAAGCATCAGTCGTCCCTACTCATCTAGTAGGGGCGCTACGGGCGGAACCACCGGGTCGTAGCCCCCGGTGCTGTAAGTTTACTAAAACTTAGAAAACCTTTAGGGGCTTAGATGTTTGCACGCCTCCCACCCTTAGGGCCTTAGAAACTTCAATTATATTTTAGGATTGCTTTTACTTTTTTTTTAGATCCCTAAAACCTTGTGACATCCGTATAGAAGTCTTAAGAATTAGAGAACAACACGACTTTTGATCCTACAACTTTAGTGACATCTAAGGACAAAAATTAAGGACTGAGTCTTAGAAAACATAGACTTAGGATGCATGCTCCCTATAGGATAGAAACATTAAAACAACAACTTAGTGACACGTTTTCCTAGATTTATATTTTGTTTTCTTAATTCACTAATAATCAACTAACTAATTCTAATCTAATTCTTAAAATATATTAAAACACTTAACTCTTAATTAAGTTTTAATTAACATTTATAAATATTAAATCATAATTCTAAAACATAAACCTAAATCAATTCTAACTAATCTAATAATTAGCTCTTAACAAATCTAAAATCTAAAATATGTAGATTATATTAGGAGATTAAAAATACAAACTAAATTCATTAGGATTAAAAAAATACTTTTAAAGATCAAACTTAGAATAATCTTTTAAAAATAATCAACAAATCCCTTAATACATAACAACCCGCTCCAAAAGTGAAGTTTATTGGATGGACTACTCCGGGCTGCGGGGCTAAGTGTCCTAAGGAGGCTGGTTCCTCGAGCCTGGTGGCACAACGCCACGAATGAATCTAATGGAGTGACAAAACTTAAAAACTAATCTTTCTAATTGGCTTAATTCAAACACTAATAATAAAACATTTAATCTACCCTTTTCTTTTTCTTTTAACAACAAACTATAATAATCAAACAAAGTTAATTATCACTGGGTAACCCAGGCCTACGAGGCTATTAAGTTAGCCCCAAGGAGGGTGAAATAAACCTCACGGCCTCGGTGTGAAACAAAGGTGATAGTTAATCAAACATTAAAAATAAAACATCCTAAAAATCAATTCTAAAATACTAATATTTAAACTTTAACTAAAATCTCTTCTTTGCCCTTTCAACAAATAAAAATAATACACATACAACTCTAACTAAAACTAATCCTCTATAGGACTTACCAAAACCACACAGCCTTCACACACTTAGATGAGTTTGATAGGGCACGACTATTAGCTTTAGGTTAGGATTTTGTTCTGCTTTTCTTTTCTGTTCTTTGTTGTGACGCCCTGCATGTGACCCGTGTGCTGATTGTTTTCGCTACTTGTTGTAGCTTTTCTGTGATGTTGTTTCGTACTGTTTTGCTAGCTACTCTTTTCTTTCTTGCACTGTGGTTGTGACGTTAGAATACCCATAGGTTAGGCACGCTCTTTCATACTAATGCTGTCTTCCTGCAGGTGGCCGTGCTCATATAATGCTATTAAAAAAAGGGGGCTAAAAATTAATAATCATGTATGACTGCTTTAGGTACCCGCTTCAGCTGCTTAGCCCCCAATAATCAGAGCACGGCCAAGTGATTGATGTGCGCATTTTAATTTACATATATAACTGCTTGGGTGAAATTTTTATTATAACTGCTTAGGATAACCCCTGCAGGAGAGTCTAGATTTTCTCTCTTCTGATGTAATGTATTTGATAGTATTTTTGTGAAAATCGTTAAAATGGGACATTTTAAATGAGTTGGAGTCCAAAGGGAAAAGTAAACCCCTACAGGGGGTTTCCTTTTTCATTTGGGCATCCTTTCGGAGAATTCACTACAAGGAGCCGGAAGGAAAGAAGACGATCCAAAGACGAATCAAGGAAGTGAAGAAGAAGACTGAAGATGTAAAATGCCCCATCTTAAAGATTTGCGTCGTTTCCGGGTTGTTGTCGGTGGAGCCCGGCCACCTTTACTTACTGTACTCTATAATGTAATATTGTATGGCACTTGCCATGGACATTCTTTTCCGTGAGATTTTGTTCTTTTTGCTGTTGTTTGCTTACTCTGATTGCGCAGTAGAACCAGCATGCTTTTCATAGGTTTCTTTCTTGCATGTGCTTGTGTCTGACCGTTAGGCTCTTTAGGATAAAAATTCTTCTACTCGTAATTAATAATAAAATTTAAGATTAATTCACATAGAAACCATAACGATTCTAGGAAATAGCCGGAATCGTCCGGGGTGGCATACATGCATTCTCTCACCTTTTAGACAAATTTCCCCGCCTGAGGGTAGAGTCCGGATAATCTGGCCTATGAGGATGAAGTGCCGGACCTGGGGAAGTTTAGTCATTCAAAAGTTATTTTTTATAAAGCCTTTTTAAAATTCATACATATCTGATTTGGAGACTTTAATCAGCATAAATTGCATTAGTAACTAATTAAAATCAAGATTTAATTGCATTAGTTTTAGAAGCATTGTACCACTCATAAGTGTGGGATCACTTAGGAATTTCTCTAGTTTGTCGATCCCAAATTCAGTGTCTAAACTACCCACCCTTCTTCATACAGACCGGACAACATGGATTTTATACGATTAGGTGGTTTTAGCTGGCTTCCTTTGTCAGACAAGGAATAAGCCCAGACTGCATTAGTTAGGTCGTAGATGCTAGCGTTGTGTGTACAACACTACATCTCTTATAGATTTAGGATCTGAAGGTGAGGGGTACGAATGTACTTCTATACACCTTAATGGCGGGTGAGTTCTCCATTCTTTCGGAGACTATAAATCCTACCTATCCGCGTCACACAGATGACGCCACCTCCCTCTTTCTCTCATGCATGTCTGAGTGCGTGATCTCTCTTTCTTTTCTCCAGTTTTCACTTCTCTTAGCCGGCCGGATGTTGACTGAACCCTGTATGATTGATCGAGCCAAGTTGGGACATTCCCCTTTGATTAGGAAGCCTAGAAATTCCCTTGCACTAAACCCATCAGAGGAGATAATCTAACATCCTTAATCGAGAGTTTTCTTAGACCGAGGTCTAAGATGTAATTAACTACGGGGGCTTGCGCCCGTAGGAAACCGATCCCCACAATCAAATAAACCCTATTCGGTGCTGATGTATCGAATAGGGGAAATCTCGTGAATTTAGGGTTATAGATATTATTATCCATCGAGGTTGGTAGGTGAAAGCCGCTATCCTCTATGGCTAATCGTATCTATAACTCCATCTGCTCTTCCATCGGCCTGCTTGTGTCGAGTGTAAAGGCCTACGACCATTTTGTCCTACGGGATAGTGTGATCGTACCCTTTGCATTCGAACCACACGAGCGGAATCCTTTCGGAGACCCACACCTGGTATAATCAAAGAGTGGATGACCCTATCCACATCAAACTGGATAGGATGTTAGTTAACTATGATTGACTTGATAAATTCCCCATTTCCTTTTATAAAGTTGAACCTCCTGGGAGCTCTGACCACTCTCCCCTAATCCTGTGCTCGGGTAACTTGGACAAACCTGCTGGCAGATTTTTATTTAAAAACTATTGGATTAATATGGAGGGCTATTGGGATTGTGTATTATCTGCCTTTACTTCCCACTCTTCTGCTAGCCCTATTGCCAATCTTTACCTGAAGCTTAATACACTGAAGAAATGTTTAAAGAAAAGAAATTGGTCTTCTGCTAATTTTTTACATGATAAGGTTATTTTGCTGGAGCACAACCAAAAAGGGTGTCTGGAGGTTATCCAAAGGGATCCTCTGAATCCTGAACTTAATGCTACTCTAAAAGAAATCAACTCCTCCTTGGGTTTTTTTCAGAAGGTTTGGACCAATTGGATAATGCAAAGGGGGAAAGCCAAGTGGCTGTCTAATGGGGAAGACGACTTGGGGTTTTTATATGCTATAATTAAAGCGAGAGGCAACTCCAATTGTATTAAAGTTATCTCTACTTCTGATGGGGTGTTTTCCTCCCCCTCTGATATTGCCCATGCTACTATTACCTACTTTAAAGGGATTTTTAATGCTTCTCCTCCCTGTTTGATCGATAAGATCCCCTTTCCTAGGGGCTCTGTTATACCCCAAGACCATCATTCCATTCTTATTTCCCAGGTGACAGATCAGGAGATTAAAGAGATTATCTTTGCGGGTTCCACTGCCATTACCCCTGGACTCGATGGTTTTACGTATGAATTCTATAAATCTTCTTGGGGCATCACTGGACACTATATCTGCCAAGCTGTTAAAATTTTTTTTGACAATAGGTCTCTTCCTAACTCTGTTAAATCCACAGCAATTGTTATTATTCCCAAGACACACCATGCTTCTCATATCACTGAGTTCAGACCCATCTTCCTCTGCAACACTTTTTATAAGATCATTGCAAAAATTTTGGCTAATAGGATGAAACCCATTATGCCCACTATCATTCATAACAGTCAGTCTGGGTTTATTAAAAATCGGTTAGCCACTGATAACATTACTTTAGCTATGGAAATTTTGAGAGATTTCAAAAATATTTCTGGGAAAGATTACTTTTGTGCTAAGTTGGATATTAAAAAAACTTTTGATTGCATTTCTAGAGATTTTATCATTTCTAGAATGCACGAGAAAGGTTTTCCTCCGAAGTTTATTTCTTGGATCAAAGGTTGTATTTATGATGTGCCTTTTTCTGTTTGCATTAATGGTGCTTTGCAAGGTTTTTTCAAATCAACTTCGGGTTTAAGACAGGGGTGCCCCCTCTCCCCTCTTCTTTTCGCCATTACTATGGATGCCTTCTTCTGTTACCTGGATGGTAATAAATTATGTGGTTTCCCTTGTGGTAAGGCCTATTTTAGCCACCTGCTTTACGCCGATGATGTTCTGGTTTTTGGGCCTGCCATGGTTCATAATGCTCAAGCTTTGAATCAAATTCTTTCTGACTTTGGTGACTCCGCGGGCCTTCACATTAACAGAGATAAATGTACCATTATGTTTTCCCGGGAAACCCAAACTACTTCTGAAATTGTAAACCTCCTCCATTTCTCCAAAGCTATTCATGATATCAAATACCTTGGCTTACCTATCTCCACTAAAAAGCTCTATATTTCTCACTTCCAACCACTACTGAGTAAAGTTTGTACTCTACTTGCTGGTTGGAAAGTTAAATTTCTGTCTTTTACAGGTAGGATTCAATACTTGAAATTTATGATTGCTAATACGATTGTGTATTGGATTCGAGGAGCAATTATACCCAAAGCTAGCTGCAAACTAATTGATAGAATGTGTGCAAGGTTTTTATACCATGGCTCTATTACTGATAAGAAACTTCACTTGATCTCCTGGAGAAAAACCACCTTGCCTTACTGCTTTGGGGGTCTTGGCATACCTGATATTAAATAATCCATGTACTTTGGGTTTGCTTGCACTTTCCTGTGGAGATTCTACTCTTTTAACACCCCACTAAATAGCTGGTTCAAAAGGAAATTTGATTCTCCTTTCAAACCTATTAACTCTAAGGCCTCTCATTTCTGGAAACTTATTTGTTCTACTGCTTATACTATCAAAAATTCTCTGAATTTTCATGTGACTAATATGGATTGCTCTCTTTCCCTTCTTTGGGATCCTTGGGTGAAAGGACACTCTTTGGCTGATTTAAATCTGCATTTTAATCCGAAAGCAATGGTGGTGAGTAATTTGATTTCTAATGGCAGCTGGGATTTGAGTACTGTTCCTTATCAGTTGCACCAGGTATTAATGTCTATTCCTATTCAAGATGGTGGCAATGTGATTTCCTGGACTGGGAAAGGTGTCCCTAGTTTCAAAACATTCAAAAGGAAGTTTTTTTAGGACATTTTTAAAGTTCCTTGGTATAGATATATCTGGCATAAACATTTTGCTATTCGTTACTCTTCTTACACTTGATTAGCTATAAATGATGGGCTGAAAACGGCTGATGTTTTAGCTGCTAGAAGGATTCATATTAACCCTATCTGTTATTTTTGTCAAAATGAAGATGAATCCATCTCACACCTGTTTTTTCAATGCCCGTTCTCTTTCAATATTTTACAATCTTTGATTCCGGATGTAAGAGGTTTTCTTTTAAGGCCTAATATCATGCAACTGTCTGAATTTTTTGAGGATTGTCATGGATATGAGGGTGTTGAACGAAATTTCTGCTACCTCTCTATTTGTTGTATGGTATACTTTTTTTGTGGAGGGAGAGAAACGATAGAAGATTTGGCGGCAAACATAACTCTGTTCTTTCCCTCTGCCATAAAATTTTCATGGCCATTTCTGCTAAAGTCTCCAAGTGGAAACACTTTGATAGCATTCATAATTCATTTCCAAACTGCTTCTCCGGGAGATATTATCATCAGGCAGAGAATTTTGATGTCCCAAGGCAATGATGATTTGGTACTCTTCCCTGGACGGCCTTCGTTTGACTCAGGTGCTTCTTTTGCCTCCTGGCTGCTCAACTTGCTCGTAGATCTGTATGGTACTTCGTTGGCAACCGGGAAGATTTCAGGTTGGCATTGGTGTTGAACTTTGGGTTCAGCTGGTTTTTTGATTTCCTGTACCAATTTGTTTCTCTGAGCCTTCTAGGGACATATTTTGTTTCTTTGCCTTTTGGTTGGTTTTTGTTGATTACTTTTTCATTGTAATCCATCTGCTTTGTTGCTGGCTTTCTTATTTGTAATCATTTTGTTTTAATTTACGGGCTAAGCCCCAAAATTTCCCAAAAAAAAACATTAAGACTAAGTCACAATAATAACACATTAATAATTTTCCTCAATGACACCTCAATTCGAGTGCATTTTCCTCGAAATATGTGCGATCCCCTTGAAACTCGTGTCAATTTCGTCAAATATCAGAATTAGACAAATTAATAGTGAATTTAGGGCATTGTCAATGTTCCGGTCACAACGACGTAATCCGTTTCTCGATCGGACAACATTCGAGCATCGCCGAGGCCTCATTTCCGTCGTAACACAGGACTTTCTATCATATTGCATCGCCTAGAAATTCACCACCATCTCGGATGATCCAAATTTATTAAATAAAATGTATATCCTGAATGTCGACGACGTTCCGAACGCAATGGTGTTGTCCATTTATCGATCGGATGTTGTCCGAGCGTCTTCGAGGCCTCGTTTTCTCGATATGCGCATCTTTGCATTACATTGGGATTTGTGCTGCCAATCTAGATACTCCAAATGGAATAAACAAAATGCAATTTTCAAAGGTTGGCAACATTCTGGATGCAACGATGAAGTCTGTTCGTCGATCCGGGATCGTTTGATTAGCCTCGCGCTTTAATTTCAGATGTCAGTTACCAATTGCGAGGGGCCTCGACCTAATAGAATTCGATGTTCTGATCGCAATGCCACTCTCCGTTTGGCATTTGGATGTCGTTTGACCCTTCAAGTGATGCATGGCACCAAGGTGCATAATGCTTTATTCACCAATTGGGGTTCTTTCTCGCGTGGTTTGAGGTATAGGGGTCAACAGGTGTAAACAATTTGGAACATATTGCAACCTGTAGAATGGTTAGACATTGAGTTGTAGGCAAATTCCACATGGCTGAGGAGGTCTTCCCATCTCTTAGGATATGCTTAGACGAGACATCGAAGCATATTGCCAAGTGTTCTATTGACGGCCTCGGTCTGACCATCTGTTTGAGGATGATAAACCTAACTAAGTTTGAGGTCAGTGTTCAAACATTTCCAAAGTTCCCTAAAAAACTAGCTAAAAAACTTTACGTCACGGTCAAAGGTGAGGATACGAGGTATGCGGTACAATCAAATGATCTTGTTAAAGAAGACACATGCAATATTGACAGAGCCAAAGGTCTTCTTGCACGCAATGAAGTGTGCCCATATTGGAGAAACGATCGACAACAACCATTATAGAATCAACTCCTCGTTTAGTACAAGGTAGGTCCAAAACAAAATCAAGAGTTAAATCTTCCCAAATGGAATTTGGGTTAGGGATGGAACGATAAAGGCTGATGTTTTGAGCAGTACCTTTGTAAGCCTGACAAATTGAGCATTTCTCTATGAATCGATGGACATCCTTGTGCAAGTGTGGCCAATAAAAATGGTTTTGTAGTTGTTCCAGTGTCTTATCCCGCCTGACGTGAGCAACCAAACCTCCACTGTGCATTTCTTTAATTAGTTGCGGTTTCCAAGATGACTCTGGAATGCATAAATTGTTGCCTTTAAATAAAAACCCATGATATAAGGTGTAATCCTGTATTGGTTATCCTGCCACACAAGCTTCTCAAAATTTTCCAAAATCAAAATCAGTAGCATATAATTCTTGAAGGGATTGCAAATCGGTAATCTCTGTTTAAAGATGAGTCAAGAGGGCCGAACGTCTGCTCAGTGCGTCTGCAACTCTATTTGATTTTCCCGCCTTTTGTTTAATTACAAAACTAAATTGTTGGAAGAAAACAATCCATCCTGCATGCATCCGGTTTATATTTTTTTGGTTGTTAATGTATTACAATTTTAGGAAAATTCTTAATCAAAGGAGAATTGTTTAGGAATATTTTTAATTATAATTAGGAGGGAATTATTTATGGCAAGAGATCTAATTTGGATTCAAAATCTAAGAGGGAATTATTTAGGGAAATGGAAGAGGAATCAAGGGAGAATTATTTAGTAAAGTTTTAATTATAATTGGGAGGGAATTATTTATGACAAAAGATTTAATTTGAATTCAAATATGAGAGAGAATTATTTTGGAAAAGGGGGCTGATTTGATAGGTAATTAAGGAGCCTATTTAAGGCTAACAATTAGGTGATTTCATATTATATTTTGGAGTTTACTGAATTTAGTTTATTCTTAGGTTATTTGGACTCTAGCTGACGGCTAGAGATTTGGGAGAACCAAATCTTTTTCTCCAATTGAAGACTCAATTGTATCTTGCATTTCACTCTATAGTTCATTCAAAAAAATTTATTTTTGGGCATTGTTCTTCCCAATTTTTCATGTGTCATATGCTGATTTTTGTTAAAAGTGCATCCACTTTCTATCAAATTAGTATCATAGTAATGTTTTCGAGAGATGGCAACAAAGAAGGTGGACGTGTTACAAAGCGAAGTGGAGCAAATCAAATCCTTGATGGAGTAGAAGTTTTCCAACCATGGAGAATCAGATCAGAGCCTATTTGGAAGGTTGGAGGAGATGATGAGGAATCTTATGGATATGCAATCCAAAACTCCACTGGCGGTTCTGATTGTAAACCACTATAGGAGATATTTTGGGTAAGTGGAGTTGGTGACCGGAGATTAAGAGGGTCGAGCCGAGATGTGGGGATCGGGTCATGTAAGGAGGATGGAAGAGAGGCCGAAGTCCTACCCTCGATGCATGGGGGAAAACGTTGGAGGGGGAGAAAGTTGGATTGGAGATGCTAGGGTGAGGAAGTGAAAGATGTCGATATTTGAAGAGGAGGATGCCCATGGGTGGGTGTACCTGGTGGAGACAGATGCATCAGGATACGGCTTAGGGGCAATACTCTTACAGGATCATCAACCCATTACTTATTTCAATTATGTGCTCACAATCAAAGTGAGGCTCAAGTCTATATATGAGCAGGATTTGATAGCAATTATCTTAGCCATTCAAAAGTGGCGACCCTATTTTTGGGGTGACACTTTATCCTCAGGACAGACCATATGAGTTTGAAGTTTTTGCTGGAGCAGAGGATGGTGATTAAGGAGTATTAGAGGTGGTTATCCAAATTACTTAGATATGATCGTCCAGGACTTGACAGTTCACATCCTTTCACCTTAAGGACAATGTGGCTCTTTGGATGAGTAGTATTGATGGATCGGCGGCTAAGCCGGGCCCCACTAAGGTGGGTGTTGAGCAAGAAGAGAGGGTGAATTGTTTAGGAAAATTTTAATTACACCTGGGGGGAATTAATTAGGAAAATTTTAAATTTAAATTTTAAATTTGAGAATTATTTAGGGAAAGCTTAGGGGAGTTAATATTTATTATGAAAGGAGGTATCAAGGGCAAATTGTTTAGGAAAACTTTAATTACAATTTGGAGGAAATTAATTAGGGAAAGATATCTAATTTGAATTCAAATATGAATGAATTATTTAGGAAAAAGTGACTGATTTGGGAGGAAATTAAGGGAAAATGCATAAATTTATAAAATTTATTTACAATTATGCAAATCAACTTCTTGAGCTCATCTATTGTAAACCATACCAAAGTGTATATACTGATAACAAAAGTCCACTTGTTAAATCTTTGTACTCCTTGAAAGTTGCTTTGTCCTTGCTCTGAATGCTTCAATGATTAGAGCATTCATTAGGATAAAATGTGTAACACAAGATCAATTTAAACGATTATCTCATATTTTAATTCCCTTAACCTGTGCTCTCTTTTGTTTTTGAGCTTGAACATCTATTATGAAGCTATTTTTTCTCTTTTTCCAAAATATTTTATGCTTTTGCATTATGGTCGCTATTATAGTGAGTAGACATAAATTTTTCTTGGCAGTGCATATATTTGCTTTTCTAAAAATATCATAAATATTTTTCAAGAGATTTCTGTAACCCTGAACTTTAAAATTTTAGAGGGTGCACAAATTTTCATCTATTGAACAAAGGATCACATCTATGAGCATCTTCTCACAAAGCCCAAGTTTATTTCAGGAGTTTGTACTTCCTAATTTGTAAGTGTAGAAACTGAGGAAGAAACCGCCATTGAATGCTGAATTTGCCCTATGTAATTGACGTGCTTATCTAATCCCTTTGAACCTGCTGATCTATTTTTGTTATTTTACATGATCAGAAATGGAGTGAATATCTGTTGGAGGGGATCACACTGGAACTGCGCAGTAGAATCAACCCAACAAATTCACAACAGAGAGATTTTGTAGCCTTCAAGATTGTTTCAGTTCCTGAGAAGCGTCCATATCTTCTATCAAGAGATTTCGTCTTCTTAAAGCCGCTAAATGAGATTGCTGGACCTTTCAAGGTCAGTATTGCAATTTTGAACTTCAGAACTGTGACTTTTTTTACACAGCAAAATTAATTTTTAGTTCATGCTTTTCAATGCTAGGGGAGACTTTTCCGGGTGACGAAGGGCATTATTTTAGTTGAATTTGGAGAAGATTTCCATTCACAGCATTCTCCATCGAAAAGATACGATGTAAACTTCTCTTTCAACAGAGTCTGCCTGAAGCGAGCCCACCATGCCATATCAATTGCAAGTGATCCTTCTTTTCTTAGTGTCCTCTTCCCTGATCTAATCGTCTCTTCTCACCCCAACACATTCCACCTTCATGAAAACGAGCTTCCATTTCATGATCATGCAAAAAGGATTTTGAATCATAAAGGCCCCATACCTTATCTCGTGAATGGGCAGCTGGTCAAAGAGGGGAGGCCTCCTGATGAAAAGCTTTCGTTCACCGGGCTGATTATTCAAGCAGCACTGCTTAGTATTTACAGAACTAATCCTCGCTGCAGAATCCTCGTCTGTTCTCCGGCCAACAATACTTCTGATCTGCTGTTGAGAAGCTTGGGGAAACAAATACCGTTATCAAGTCTTTTCCGAGCTAATGCTGCCTACCGAGATTTTCATCTTGTGCCTGATGACATAATTCCTGCATCCCTGTATGAGGAAGATGAAGAGTGCTTCGCATGTCCTCCACTTGCAGAGCTCACAACTTTCAGTATAATAACGTGCACCTTTATGAGCAGCTTCAGGCTTTACGCTGCAGGGATTGATACTGAGCATTTCTCGCACATCTTTTTAGTGGATGCTTCTTTGGCTACGGAGCCTGAGGCAATTGTTCCTCTGGCTCATTTGGCGAGCAGAAACACAGCCATTGTAGTAACTGGTTGTGCATACACATTTCCTTCTTTTGTGAGAGCTGATATTGCTCGTTTGCATGGATTGAAAAAGTCTTACTTCCATAGGCTTCTCTCGATTGAACCGTATATGCGCAGCGATTCAAATTTCATTTCTCATCTTTCTTAGATAAAATTACTCGTTGCACTGTCATGGTTTTGGTTTTCTTAAAAGTAGCAGTCTAGCAGTGTTAAAGAGACTTTTGTAAGTGATAAGAGATTTTCAGCTCCACCATCATTACATTCCAGCTGAACCTCTGTTCTGCGGCTCGTCAGAGATCGCCGCCACTTCCACTGCACTCCAGCAATCTTTCTACTTTATGTAACTACCTACTGTACTTTAGTCATTGTATCTTTTTACTTGTACCTATGTATACATACAGCTGATTGTGCTGGAAAATTATTATGTGCGGTGTCTGGATTTGTCCGGAGACCAATTCGGATTCGCCATGTCACTCGGGCTCAGTACATCCGGGTGACATGGCGCGTCCGAATTCGACTCCGGACGTTCCGGACTTCGCACGTAATAATCTCTCGATTGTGCTAGAGTAAAACTCAATACAAATGAATTACTTTCTGCTTTCTATGCTTACTGTTCTTCTTCTGCTTGCTCTGCTGTTCTCAATATCATTAGAAGCTCAACACTAAGGTGTGAATATTGCTTCTTATGGGGCCCTTTTTTAAATGAGCTCTCGATTATAAACATATTTATGAATTACTTGAGATGATTTCTTTCCTTTCATATTGAGAGCAAACCTTTTCTGCCGTGAAACAAAATCAGCTTAGTGAACAACTCCATGCATAAAAGAATTTTGACCGTCCATTATAGCATGATTTTGCTTAACCATCTTTGATGTCAACCAGAGTGAAGTACAATTTCAATTTTTTTTACAGTAATCTTAGGCTTTGTTTGAGATAGATTTTTAATTGTTTTCTAAAGCAGTTTTTAGTACAATTTTTTTTAAATATATATATATATATATATATATATATATATATATATATATATATATATATATATATATATATATATATATATATATATATATATATATATATATATTAAAAAATTGCTTTATAAAATAATAAAAAAGTTATCATAAACGAAACTTTAATCACCTAGAATCTAATATTGTGGTGCCTGACTGGCATCAAAAGCCATAATGACAAATTGTGGACCTAGATTTTGATGCTTTTATGGGGAATTCTATCATAGAAGTTTGGTTTAAATATTACTACAAATTTTGAAGGTTATAGGGCAACTTCTGATGGTTTGGTCACATAAAACGGCGGCCTTCCGATGAACCGGTTAGAAGAGTAGAGGTATTAGATTTGACTTATGTTAAGAAAGGTAGGGGTAGACCTAAAAAGACTTTGCTAGAAAATATTAGGAATGACCTTTCTTTATTAGATTTAAACGAGAATTTGAGTTTTAATAGGACACAATAGAGAAAAATGATTCATGTAGCCGACCCCACGTAGTGGGATAAAGGCTTGACGTTGTTTTTTGTTGTTGTTGTACAGAGCAACTTCTGCATGGTAATAATAACAACTAGGGTAAGGATCTTGGTGAGAACTTCGAATTCCAAGTTTTTTTCCCTATTCTCCTCTCTTCTCTTTTTTAATTTCTACAATATATTTCTTTTATTTTTCTTTCACTAATATGAACTAAATCCCAATTTTTAGGAGTTAAATATAACTGGATTTTTCAATATTGGTTTCTTATTAATTTAATAATGCATTGGTTTTTATTACACATTTTTAAACTATTTTTACTGCTTTTGTAATTATCTAGCCACCAATTAAAAGATTTGAAGCCTTGTTCGAAATTAAGAGAGAGAAAATTAGTTCTTAGTGGTTAAAATACAAAAACTACTCATAGGATAGAAATATCTACGATGCAATTGTGTAATCATTTAGATCTCTATTTTTAATAAAATTGACTTTATCTCTAAGACGAAGATAGGTTGTGTTTCTTAAATTTGGCTCTTCAAATTTTCAAGAGAATGATTGTGGGCTCTGAAAATTTGTGCCCAGACCTCTCCACAGATGCCTTTTCTTTTTCTTTGGGTCATCGTGGAGAATTTTAACGAGTAAGTTATGAGGAAAATTTTCAGAAGGCAAATTGGGTTTTGAGTTAGACATTACCTAGAGATTTTTCCCTTATTTTATAAGTACTTTATGATCTGAGTTCAAGTTTCCTGTAGACATAAGCCCCTATAGTTAATTACCCCTCCCAATAACGAGAGATAACTTTTAATTAAGGCTAGTCGTCAAATAGATACATAGTATATGGCATATAGTAGTAGCATGGAATTAGTTTTGGAGATTTAATATTTAAAATTAAAAAAAAAAATCATCTTACATTTAAAGAGGATGGCGGGGGGATGGATGATGGACCTAATCAAGATCTCATGGTTTCGCCATCTCAGGTCATCATGGTCACTGATCTACTTAGTTAGATGAGGTAATTGACTCAACCTGATAAAAGGATTCTTGTCGGTAGCCATGGATTGCATCATCCAAGGGTACCTTGTAGATATGGGGTGAGTATTTATATAAGGGGACAAAACTGAATCCACCTTAGCATAGAAGGCTCTGTGCCTTATCGGTTATATCTCATTGATTCATATCTCAAGAATTTGAAGTCATTGGGGAACGTAAAGACTCTAACCACGATCGTAATTTAGTGGTGTTATTTGGCGGCAAAATCATCCAGTTCAGAGGGTCCTGATCGTAACCATTTACATGTTATGCCATTTATTGGTGAAGCCACCAGTTAGAAAATGTGTCATGTCCTTACTGGCAAGATACTGATTAAGAATGAATCCATTCTTGACCAGACATCAGCTCATTATGAGCTGAAATGATTTTCAAATTTGTCCATCCCGATAAATTTTTTATGAGGTTGGATTAGTTATGCTTTAAGCATTTACGTATTTTATTTCAATTTTAAATATTTAGGCTTTGATATTTTTAAGTGTTTTGAGTTTTTCATGGGTTTTTCAGTGGTATTTTAAGTATTTTTTACCCCTTTCGGTTGAGATTTTCTGTCAGCAGGGCTATCATCGGGATAATTTATGGGCTTTTACTTTATTTGTTGAACCTTGTTGACTATGTTTACTTGCCAACTGAGGATATGGCTCTTCGTCAGCTTTATGCTTTTGTTAATGAATTTTTCTTGGTGTGGACCCTGAAGGCCTAATATGAATGTATAGAACAAATATCTCGGTCGATGTTGCGCCACATATTTATTTGATAGTGTCGACTCCTAACCATTCACGTAGAAGGATCGAGCTCGAACATAGGTTTATTATTTGACATGCGTAACATCCTCAGACCTCACGTTGGATTAGTTATGCTTTAAGCATTTACGTATTTTATTTCAATTTTAAATATTCAGGCTTTGATATTTTTAAGTGTTTTGAGTTTTTCATGGATTTTTCATTGGTATTTTAAGTATTTTTACTCCTTTTGGTTGAGATTTTCTGTCAGCAGGGCTATCATAGGGTTAATTTATGGGCTTTTACTTTATTTGTTGAACCTTGTTGACTATGTTTACTTGTCAACAGAGGATATGGCTCTTTGTCAGCTTTATGCTTTTGTTAATGAATTTTTCTTGGTGTGGACCTTGAAGGCCTAATATGAATGTATAGAACAAATATCTCGGTCGATGTTGCGCCACATATTTATTTGATAGTGTCGACTCCTAACCATTCACGTAGAAGGATCGGGCTCAAACATAGGTTTATTATTTGACATGCGTAACATCCTCAGACCTCACGTGTGCATACAACACCCTCACCAAGGCCCATGTCGGTATATACTTTTGCATGTATTTTGTATAATGTGTTTATGTGACAGATGCATGTATTTTGGCGTATGTATTTGCACCTTTCATGACATCTTAACATGATGCAAGTTGCATATTGCAGCGTGTACCTCGTATTCAGTAATGTATAATATATTTTACATTTACATGTTGTTTAGTCATGCTTGTATGATATTTTGCATATTGCGCAGCAACTTAATGCAGTATTGTACAATATGCATGTATAGTGCATTTATGTATTGCTCGTTTAATGCATTTGCATGATGATTCAATGATTTCATTTAATGTATGAAGTGTTTGCATATCAGTGTAACACTACTACAATATAGTGTATTATACATGTTATGCTTGTATAATACATTTACATGATTTAATATTTATGTGTATGTGTTTATATGTCTTTCAAGCATTTACAAGATGCGTGAGTTGTTTTGAAAGGCATTTGAGCGTCTTTTGTACACTTGTACAAAAGTTGCAGATCCAATGGCATGGCATTGTGTTATGGGTATTTGTTGCTCTATGCAGGTAGGCTATAGTGCACTAACAAGTCTCTTGAATTACTCGTAGAGGTATGTATTTCCTGTAGCATTATTGCTATCACAGCTTGCGTGCAAAGACTGTTGTATGTGTTATGGGCTTTCTACTATCATCCCTTGTATATCAACTATCATCCCTTGTATATCAAATAAATAAAGGATTTCCTACAGTGGAATCATAGACATTTTTATGTATTGCAAATATGTTGTCTCTATTTGTAGATGATACATTGTGTGTGCATCTGTATTCATAAAAGATCTATCTTCCTTACAAAACATCTATTGTTTTTGCTTGCAGAGATTACTATATTTACTTGTATGTTGAAGTTGATCGCAGGGCATTGTTGCATTCATTGCATATCAACTTCCAGTATTCACAGAGGATTGGTACTTCTATTTGCAAGCTAACTAATAGTAGTTGTGGACATGCCTCATATATTATCACGTTCATTAAGAACTCTTTAACAAGCTTAACATGCTCATTAGGAACCTTCTTTTGCAAATTAGCACAATCGTTGTGTATTCTTTGTGGCCATCTATAGGTAATTCATTGTATATATTATTAATTCCTTTGCATTATGAACAAATTAGTATGTTCATTATAAATTCTTGCAATTATTTGTATATAAATTGTTACCTTAATTACAGGTCCTCTATTTTTGTTAAATGGCATCTAGGTATATTTTATGTTATCAATTTCATTTTAATTGCATTTTTATCTTGATTATTCAATTAATTTCAATTCCATGCTATCTTTTAGTTCAAATCAAGTTCCATGTTTCATGCATAAGTCTTTTTCCCCGTCACTTTGAGTTATGGTAGCCTTCCGGCGTCTCGCTCATTTAGGAAAAATTCTACGAGCTTGGCCTTCCCGTCATGCTAAAGAAAAGCACGGTACGTGTCGGGTGACACCGTTGCCTTGCTCTTCAATCCCACAATAAAGAAAAGCATGTATGAGTCTTCAGGGGTACCTGGTTGAAACACATTGTTCTTTCTCTACCGGCACTAAGGCACACAAGGGTACTTAAAATTTACCCCGTTAAGCTAGAGAAAAGTATGCACAGGGCCTACCCACCTTGCCGCAAGCTTCACACCAAATTCCCTTTCACCGCGCTAGAGAAAAGTGTTTATATGTGATTTTTTTGGTGTGCTGTGAATGCCGAAAGCAGGATTATTGAGTTTTTTTTTAAACATTATACCTGAGTGAGCGACGACGGCGAGGGCGACGATATCGAGGCAAGGATGATAAAGAAAATGCATAAAAAACACAACAACCTTCTTTTCCTTTTTTAAATTCTTTCTCTTTTTTTTTGAAATAATAATATTAATATTATTAATATTATTAATAGTATTAATAAATATAGTAGTAATACTAAGAAAGATAGAGAGAGAGAGAGGACTTCTCTTTGTTAAGGGTTGTTGGAGTGTTGAGTGGAGCAGCACGTGTAGTTCGGCTTAGTGAAGAGGGTTGGCTGGACTGTGGAGCTTTGGGAGTTAGTGTGAAGTTCTGTTTCTGCTCCAGGATCGTCCAAGCCGATCTGGGATCATCCTGGAACGATCAGTTGAAGTTAGTTAGAGATCGGGAAAAGAGGGCAACAACAGGAGGATTGGGAACTATCGTGTGGAGTTGAGTCAGCAGAGGCCAAATTAAGAAGGAAATTCAAGTAACATATGTGAAAACTAGAGATAATTTCCAAAAAAAACTAGAGATAAAGATATATATATATATATATATATATATATATATATATATATATATATATATATATATATATATATATATATATATATATATATATATATATATATATATACATATATATATATTATTGCGTGCTAGAAAATACGCGGTGGTAGAGTTTGTATCACGTCCGAGCGTTGCACGTAAATTTAATACACAAACAGTAAAGAAAATATGAACACCAGAATTTATACGTGGAAAACCCAAAAAGGGAAAAAACCACGGGGCCTTGCCTAGTTGTAAAATTACACTAGTGTTTTGTAAATTATAAGAAACTGATTCGTCCCACAAATCGGGACGATCAGATTACAACTTGAAGCAAATTTATAAAGTTTTACAGAATCCCGTCGTTTCCTAAAAATCCGACAGAGTTCCGGCGTATTCAGGCGGCAGGAAGAGCTCCGGCGGTGGTCGAGGAGGAGAGGATTCGTCTTTTCCCCTTTTCCTTCTTCTTCTCTTCTTCTTCTCTCTCTTCACTTGAGTCCACTTAGTGTAGAATGAGGGCTCTATTTATAGTTTTATGGGATGGCGTAACTCGTAAATAGTTGTGAGATCAGGGGTGAATAGAGAGTGGTCGAATGGACGACCGATATTGAATCCTACGATTGTGCAATATTCATTGGATATTTGGAGGCCTTAGTGGTGTCAGAATTTGGCGATCTTGGGCTTGTTGGATTTGCCTTATCGAGCCGCTCGATTCGAGTATAAGTTCGTTAAAATCAGAGACTGTTTGGTAATTCAAATTGAGGTTTGAACATTCCAACAGCGCTTCGGGTCCTTGATTTGGGCTCATTTAGACTCGGATTGAGTTGAATTTGGTGTCGTTGGGTTTGTATTTCCGAGATGCTCAATTTAGAACCTTGGCCGAACCGCTTGCTCGCACCAGGGCTGCTCCTGCGCCCGCACAAGGGCTGCACCCGCGCCTGCGTTCGCATGCTGTGAGTCTCGATCCGCGTGCTGCGCGCGCGAATATCGGGTGGCAGTTTGCTGCCACCACCTTAAGCGGGCCCCACAGCATGAAAAATGGATTTTTTTGCTATTTTTTGGTCCAAAAAATCTGAAAAAATTCCTAAAAATAGATAATTTCGAAAATGTCCATAACTCCCTCATATTCTCTTCAAAACCAATAAATAGGCCCCCTAGGCCTTTAGAAAATTTACACCTTCTCTTTTTTTCTTCCTCTGCCTCTCTAACAGTTGAGGCTTCCGCTATTTTCGAGTGAGAAATTTCTCCTGCTCAAATTAGCGCCACTCCTCTGGTGCAGGTGTTAGGGGATTTCTTCTCCTCTCCCCGACTTTCTGACGGTTGAGGCTTCCGCTATTTGCAAGTGGAAAATTTTTCCTGCTCGAATTAGCGCCCCTCCTCTCGTGTAGGAGTTACGGGATTTCTTCTCCTCCCCCCGGCTTTCTGATGGTTGAGGCTTCCACTATTTACGAGTGAGAAATTTCTCCTGCTCGAATTAGCGCCCCTTTTCTCGTAAGGCAATCAAAATGGGTGATCGCACTTCTACCAAAGATGTGGAAGATCGTCCTACTGCTTGTTCAGAGGGTTCGAAGAAGGCTCCTAAGGCGACAAAAGCCGACGACGTTATCTCCACCATTACCGAAGGCTCTCTCATCTCTTTTAGGAAAAAGTTTCATTTTCCTAATGACTTGGTGATGAAGGTGCCGATGAGATCTGAGCGTGCCTGCTTCCCTCCCCAGGGATACGTGACAGTGTACGAGTTTAGTTTGCGACCGGGGTTGCGATTTCTACCGCCGCCTGAGCTGGTTGATATCCTGACGGCTTGCGAATTGAGTTTGTCTCAATTTTCCTATCGGGCTATGCCGGTCGTAGTGGGTCTGATCGCATTTTTCAGAGACCACGGAGCGGTATTGTCTGCAGAATGCCTATCCCGGATGAGACGTATCTATACTGATCCGCATGGTCGAATTTCCTTTAGATCCAAGTGGTTGGATATTCATACTCGGGATCCATCCAAAGATTTGGTTAGCGATTATTTCTTTGTGCAGAATGATTGGGGCTTCCAAGAAAGATAGGAAAAGTTGAGGGAGCTACCTATCCCCCTTTATATAGGAACGAAAGACTTGTTGAGTATGTTGAAGCTTCCTGATATCGAAGCTCTTCGTTATGAGATGCGCTCTCTTAGCAGATGCTTAGACGAGGAATATTTATTCAAGGTGGGGCTATCCACTCATGCAGGGATGTCGCATGCACAGAAGTTAAAGATATTCGCAAAAGTCCCGGAGGCCCAAAAAACTCAACCCAAGCGACCTGAGGGCGAGGGAGATTCACATACGCCAAAGAAGAAAAAGTTGAACGAAGTTTTTACAGTTGCCGGCAAGGGCCCTCACTTTTCTCCGTCCAGGATATACATTCCAGAGGATGTTGTGAAACATAAGTGCATTGGTCGTCGACGAGACGAAGAGTTGGTGAGTTCACCTTCTCTCCATTTCCCTTGTATTTACGTCTAATTTTGAGGATATACTTTTCACTTATTGATTCTTTTTTGAACAGTTCCTTGAGGTGAACAAAATTTTGGATGATTGAAACGATGAGTTCGTGAAGGTCAAATACCTTCAGGGAGAATACAATAAGAAATACGACGGCAGAGTGAAGGAGGTGAAGATAGTGGAAAGTCATCTCGATCAATGCAGAGCAGAATTGGCGAACAATATCGCTTCAACTTCTTCACAGAATGAGCGGTTGGATCGTTTGCATATACAGTTGGTGGAGGCAGAGGCAACAAACAACTAAAAAATATGCGGATCCTTGAGACAGAGAATAAGAAGCTCATGAACAAATTATCGGAGAAGGTAGCTCAACTGTCACCATCTGCAGTCGTAGAGGAGTTCAAAAAATCTTACACTTTTAAGATTTTTATCGAGGATCAAGTCCAGGAAGCTCAAGATTATTTTTATGACATAGAGGTGAAGGCTTTGGAAGCAGAGCTTATGCAAGATGACTTCATTAAAGGCTTCATGAAGGGCGTTCGTGCAGTGCAATGCAAGAACGGAGGGCATATCGATGGGTTGACTCCGAGCCAGGCTTCTGGTGATCCTTCTCCAGATTCTAGCGGTGAAGAGTTGGAGAGTGATTTGCAAAAGATCTTCGCTTTGGAAGAGGACGACGATGATGATCTTGAAATTATATAGAATTATTTTGATGCTTTCTGTGTTGCTTTTATTTTGGTTGCGGTGATTGTATGTATGTTCCTGCTGTTCGTTTGTTGTTATTTTTGAACGATGTACTTGATGTTTGTGGGGTTTTTATATATAAAAAAGTCATTTTTCTTTTGACTTGCACGAATGTGAGAGATATCCGCTTTGGAACACTCTGACCTATCCGAGGTTGTTAATCAAAGCACTTGCTTGATGATTTTAACCTGTGTAGAAGATGTCAGACTAGATTTTAACCTGTGTGGAAGAGGTCAGACTAGATCCCCCTGGGATTAGTCGTCTATTGATTGAGATACAACATTAGTTGTGTATTTCTCGAATCATAGAAAAAAGCTCGAATATAAGAGACAATACAATGATGAAGCAAACATCACTTTACTGTATTATATAAAATAGTACGACAATTCCCTAGCAAACTTAGGGATATAAAAAGGAGTACTATTTCACAATCAAAATACAAAGAGTGTACGAGAAACTTAAAAGATACAAAGCATGGCTACAAAGCAAAACAAACACTACGAACGAGATCACACTAAACAGATAACAACATCAACTCCTACTAATAGTACTTGCGAAGGTTGCTCACATTCCAAGTTCGGGGAAGCATCTTTTCGTTCGCATCTTTCAATTTGAAGGTCCTAGGCTTAACCATAGCCGCCACCAAGTAAGGACCTTTCCATAAGGGGGAGAGCTTATTGTGTTGAAGGCCTTTCCCAGCAGCTTCGATGCTTCATAGAACTAAATTGCCAATGGAAATAGTTCGAGGTTTTTATTCTCCGATTATAGTGTCGAGTAATCCGTTGATGGTATGCGGCGATCCTGAGTGAGGCTATATCCCTTGCCTCGGGGAGGAGGTCTAGATTCGTCCTGAGTTTCTCCTCATTCTTACTGAAGTCAAAGGTCTGAACTCTATTGCTCGGGACCCCTATATCCACCGGTATGACTTCTTCTGTGCCAAAACAGAGGTTAAATAGAGTCTCTCCTATAGGAGTTCTAGCTGTGGTGCGGTAAGCCCAGAAGACATTCGGGGGTTCTTCAGCCCATTGCCCCCCAGCCTTCCCTAGGCGTGTCTTCAGCCCTTTCAGAATTGTTTGGTTTGTAACCTCTGTTTGCCCATTTGCTTGAGGATGGGCAACAGCCGTGTGAATGAATTGAATATTAAAATCTTTACATAAAGATGTAAAGATTTTTCCAGTAAACTGAGTTCCGTTATCGGTGATGACCTTTGCTGGAATATCGAAGCGACAAATTATATTCTTCCATAAGAATTGTTTAGCATTTGCTTCGATAATTTTTGCTAAGGGTTCAGCCTCCACCCACTTCGTAAAGTAGTCTACAGCCAGGATGATGAATTTTCGTTATCCCGTGGATATAGGGAAGGGCCCCATTATGTCGATTCCCCACTGGGCAAAAAGCCAGAGCTTTGAAGTGATGCAAGTTCTAGAGCTGGAGTATGGGTGAGATTGGAATGTAATTGGAAATTTTTGCACTTCGTGTAAACTCAAGTGCGTCCTGTTTCATTGTAGGCCAATAGAATCCCTGCCTTATGATTTTATAAGCCAAAGCTCTTCCTCCCAGATGCTCTCCGCATACTCCCGAATGAACTTCCTGGAGCTCATAATCAGCTTCTGAAGGTGGGAGACATTTCAGGTATGGTCCGGTGAAAACACATTTATACAACTCACCATCGATGATGGTGAAATTTGCTGTTCGCTTCGAAGTCATGTTGCAGCCATGGGTTCTTCAGACAGCACCCCATCTTGCAAAAAAGACAAGATGGATTAATCCAGGATACCTCCCTTGATTCATCGATTGACTGTATGACCCATTGACCTTGAATGTTGGGAAAGTGGATCTCCTCAACGCACTTTCTCTTGTAGATGTCTCCCGTTGTTGATGTTGCAAGTTTTGAAAGAGCATTTGCTCTTACATTTTACTCTCAGAGAATATGTATGATCTGATATTCTCCTATTCTGGTTAAAAGCAGTTTTGCAATCCTGCAATATTGGGCCAGTTGCAGATTGTGGATATTGAATTCTCCCTCTACTTGGGAAGCAACTAGTTATGAATCGGTGTGGACTAACAGGTTCTGCACTTCACAATCAACTGCTAGTTTTAGCCAAGCGATAAGAGCTTCATATTCTGTCATGTTGTTTGTTGTCGGGAACTTGAGTCGGAGCCCATACTCAAGAGTAATCTCCTGCGGAGATATTAACAGAATTCCAGCCCCCGCGCCAGAACTTCCAGAGGATCCATCAACATACAACGTCCAATGCGGAGGAGAAGGCAAAGTACTTGGTTGAACATCAGATGTTGGGACGGTGCATTCAACCACGAAATCTGCGAGTGCTTGAGATTTTATATCGGGTTTAGGCAAGTAGTGAACGTCGAATTCGCTAAGTTCTACATACCACTTGACGAGCCTACCCGATGCTTCTGATTTTTGCAGAATACTTTTCAGCGGTAGATTTGTGTAAACTCCTATTGAGTGGGCTTGAAAGTAAGGACGTAGTTTCCTGGCAGAATAAACAAACACCAATGTTGTCTTATCTGCTAAGGGATAACGCCCCTCCATTTTAGATAGAATTTTAACATAGTAGACGGAGAGTTGCGTAGCATTTTCTTCCCGTACCAAGACTGAACTGATGGCTTGGACCGAAACAGCTATATATAAATACAACTTTTCTCCAGGCGTTGGTTTAGAAAGTAGCGGCAGGGAAGGCAAATACTTTCGTAGCTGTTCGAAGGCTTCTTGGCATTCATCCGTCCATTGGAACCTAGAGTTGCGGGCACCTCTGAGTATTTTGAAGAAAGGCAGATATTTGTCTCTTGAACGTGCCAGGAAACGAGACAATACTGCAATTCTCTCATTCAGCCTTTGAACTTCCTTGATGTTCTTCGGGGGCACCATATCTATTAATGCTTTGATCTTTTCGGGATTGGCTTCAATTCCTCTGTGGGTTATCATAAAACCCAGAAATTTTCCAAAAGCAACTCCGAAGGCACATTTGGTGGGGTTGAGTCGCATATTGTAACGTCTCAACAGACGGAAGCATTGCTCCAAGTCGGAGATATGTTGAGATTTTTTGAGACTCTTTACTAATATGTCATCGACGTACACCTCCATGTTACGCCCAATAAGGATTTTGAAAACCTTATTCATGAGGCGTTGGTAATTTGCTCCAGCATTCTTAAGCACGAAGGGCATTACTCGATAACAATACGACTCTGTCTGTTTGAAATGCTGTTGCTTCTTCATCAGTTGGATTCATCTGGATTTGATTGTAACCGGAGTAGGCGTCAATGAAACTCAACATTTAATGCCCATAAGTGGTATCGACTAACTGGCCGAAGCATGGAAGAGGAAAGTTGTCTTTTGGGCAGGCCTTGTTGAGATCAGTATAGTCTATGCACCTTCTCCATGCACCACTCCCCTTTCAAACCAAGACAACATTCGACAGCCAAGTAGGATAATGCACTTCTCGTATGAATCCGGCTTTCAGAAGTTTGTCCACCTCTTGTTCGATCGCTTGCTGATAATCTGGTGCAAAATTTTGTTTCTTCTGGATGATTGATTTATGCGCCGGATCGACTTTAAGGGAGTGTACGATTACTTCAGGGTCAATCCCGGGCATATCTGCCGGACTCCATGCAAAAACGTCCTGATTTTCTCGTAGAAAATCTGCGAATTTTTTTTCTCGTCTTCTGAGAGAAGTGACCCAATTTACACAATCTTTAGAGGATGATCTTCATAGATAGATACAGTGGTGAGTTATTCTACTGGGGAAGCTCTCTGACGGATGTCCTCATTCCAGAGATCAAAGTCTTCAATGCATAAAGTGTATGTCGGACGTGTTTTGACCTATCTAAGATAGAAGGTTTGTGCTGTTTATTGATCTCCACACACCACATTAACTCCTGTCGGAGTGTGGAACTTCAGCTTGAGGTTAGGGATAGAGGTAACAATCCCAAAAATTAATTGGAGCGGTCTCCCAAAAATAGCGTTGTAAGCCGATTCAGACTTTACAACGACAAACTGAATAGAGTGTGTGAATTGCCAGGGGAATTCTCCAAGCACAACTAGGAGATTGATTATCCCTTCTACTCGCACAGGTCGATTATCAAATCCATATAAAGGACCTGCTGCAGGTTGAAGCTTCTCCCTAGTGAGACCCAAATTGAGGAAAGTAGAGTAGAACAGGATGTCTACAGAGCTACCGTTATATACAAGAATTCTCTTAAAATTGTAGCATGTGTCACATATGCCTGCACTGACAACAAGCGGATCTTGGTAGGGGTTTTTATTCCCTCCAAGTCGGAATGATCAAAGGTGATAGTTGATTTACACGAGCTTTCTTTGGAGTTAGAATTTCGTCTACAGCCGAAAGGACTTTATCAGATAGCAAAGGGCCTCCATCTATTGTCTCAATTTCTCCAATTGCTATTCGGTTATTCACCAGTGGCCTCTATTGTCGTTCTTGCCCCCCAGCAGGACGAGTTTCTTCTCGGGGAGGTGGATCCCGAATGAACTGTCGAAGTTAGCCTTGACGGATAAGCCTTTCAATTTCCTCATTTAGTTGTATACAGGCTTCTATAGTGTGGCCACGAGTCCTGATTTCCTGTGTTCGGCTTCAAGGGATGTGGCCATTTTACCGTATCTTGATCTCGAACAGCCATTAGCACATTTGCTCGAAATGTATTGAGAGGGGTGTACTCTTTCTCCTGTCGAGGTTCTCGTCGTGGCAATGGGGGCTTAGGAGGCATATTATTTTTCCCTTGCTTTTTTCGTTGTGTGGATGAATTATCCGCTCTAGGAGCAACCTTGCGCTTTCTAGTAGATTGTTCAAACTGTTTCCTATGGGCGTTTATGGCCTCGTCTGTCGAGACTTAAGCTTCTACCGGATGAATTAAATCGAAGTATGATGGAACAGTGTCACGCATAAGTGATGAATAGAAGGGGCCAGGGCGAATGCCTCCAAGGAAGACTCCTCTCAACAGTTCATAAATGCTGGAAATACTCCTTTAAAGATTCTCCTTCGTTTTGGCAGATTCCAGAGAGGTGAGAGGAATCCTTAGCAATTCTTCGGTTGGCTACGAATTGCTCGACAAAAGCTTTTGCTAATTTCACAAATGAAGGGATCGTCCCTGACGGAAGTGAGTATAATCATGTGCGAGCATGTCCTTTGAGAGTGGCAGAAAAGACTTGGCAGAGGAGAGCGTTTGAGGCTCGCTGAATGTGCATAATGGTTATGTAGTGGTCGATATGCTCGTACGGGTCGGACGTTCCATCATAAGACTCGATACTGGGTAGCTTAAATCTAGCCGGAATGAGATGTTGTAGTATGGCCTTAGTTAGAGGTGATGATTCCTGAAAGTCTTTCTGTCGGAGAGTTTATCTTGCATCCCCTTGGGGAAATTCTTCCCTTACCAACCTTCGCAGTTTGTGACGCAAGGCGTCGTGAGGGAGCTCCGCACCATGTGGTTGAGTAGAGTGATCTTCAGGGAGATCTGGGAGGATGCGAGGCTGTCGAATGGAAGGTGGAGGATGTGTACAACTTGCCGTATCGGCAAGTTTGTTATCCTGTCGAGACTGAGGAAATCTTCTAGGTGGGGGAGATGAACTTCTACTTGAAGATATTCAAATTGGACATCCTCAACCCATGGTGGATTCTGAGGGAGGAAATCTTCCTCCTGTTGTGTCAATGCCGGCTGCCAATTCTCTCGCATGGTTTGAAGGATCTCGTTATGAGATTCTTCCATTTTTCGGATTCTTTCTTCTAAAGAAGGTCCCGAGGTACCTTCTCCGATAGCATTCTGCCCCCCAGGATGCAAAGATGCTGACATTGATCGTCTATGGTTAATAGACGGATTTCTGGACTGACGAGAGTTGGAGCGAGAAACTCTAACTAAACAAACGCTGCACCTATTCACCATCGTAGCAATACTCGAAGTAGTGGGATAGTGTTTCCCACATAATGCGTCAAACTGTTGCGTGCTAGAAAATACGCGGCGGTAGAGTTTGTAAATTCGCGTCCGAGCGTTTTGGGCTCCGAAAATTCATCCCCGGCCTCCGCGCTCGCTTTTCTTATTCGGCGAGGGAGTTTTAACGAACTAAGTTCCGAGGTAAATTTTGGAAGGCAGATGGGTTTGTAGATAAGACACTACCTAGAGATTTCACCCTCATTTTGTGAGGACTTTATGATATGAGTTCTGGTTTCCTATAGGCGCAAGCCCCTATAGTTAATCACCCCTCTTGATCACGAGAGAGAAATTTTGATTAAGGCTAGTCGTCAATCAGATACGTATAGAGAATACGCGTTATCTGGCATATAGTAGCAGCATAGGTATTGAGATTTGAAAATTGGAAATTGGGTTGGATTTGGGAATTTGTAAAGCATTGAAAAGTTTGAAAAGTTTTATATTTAAAAAAGAAATTGCACCATCTTGCACTTAAAGCGGATGGTGGGGGAATGGATGATAGACCTGATCAAGATCCCATGGTTCCGTCGTCCCGGGTTATCGTAGTCCCTGGTCTACTTAGTCAGAGGAGGTAGTCGATCCAACCTGACAGAAGGATCCTTGTCGGCAGCCATGGGTTGCTTCGTCCAAGAGAACCTTGTAGATCGGGGTTGAATGTTTGTCTAAGGGGACAAATTTGAATCCACCTTAGCTAACAGAGGGCTTTATGCCTTATCGATCATATCCTATTGATTCATATCTCAAGGATTTGATGCCAATAAGGAGCGTATCGGCGCTGGCCATAACCGGTATTTCGTGGTGCCATTTGGCGGCAAAACCACTCGGTTCAGAGGGACCCGGGTCATAACCGTTTACCTGCAGTGCCATTTGGCGGCTAACTGTCGGTTAGAGGACACGTACCACGTCCTTACTGGCAGGAGATTATTTTGAGAATGGATCCTAGTGATATTTTCGACTAGACATTTTGCTCTTTGTGAGCTGAAGTTTATTTGAATTTGTCCACCCCGGCAGACTGTTGTGGAGGGTGGATGGATTTTGCTTTAAGCATTGATGGATAGATTTTGAATTTAAATATCTTGGAATTTGGGATTGATTTGGATTTCTGGAGTATTTAGGTGGCATTTGAAAGTATTTGTGAACCCCTCCGGTTGAGATAAGCAATCAACACGGCCATCATTTCTCTTTATTGATTGAACCTTGTCAACACTGTCGGACTGTCGACAGAGGATTGGGTTTCTTTTAGGCTTCGTGCCTTTATCAGTGAATTCTCTTGATTATAGGCCTTGAAAGCCTAATCTAAATGGATTAAAATAAATATACCAGTTGACACAACCGTGTATTTATTTGAAAGTTCGAACCTTGTTGACTCCTATTGATCAGCATAAGAGGATCGGGTTCGAATCTGAATTCACTTGTTGACCCGCGCAGCATTCCTAGACATCACGTGTGTACCAATAACACGCTCGACAGGGCCCATGCGGGTTTTATAATCATTTTTACCCCTTTTAGTGTACCTATGTGTATACAATTTATAGTGCACGTGCAGGGGTACTTTGAAATAATTGTAGACGTCTTCTGTCTGCTTGTATGAATGTTGCATATCCGGTGGCGTGACGTAGCAGCTTCTAAATAGAGTTGCTCGTTGCTTTGTACAGGTAGACTGTCGTGCACCACTCGTTGCTTTTCGTAGGTGGATCATAATGCACTAACTAATCTCCTGTCTTGTACTTGTAGATGTTTGTATTCATTATAGCTCTTTGGCATTTGTTTGTAGATTTTATATAATATTCGTAGCGGGGCTCCAGCAGAAGCTCGTGGGAGCTTGTATCTGTCGTATCCTTCATGCATTTTTTTGTGGTCTTTGGTCTTTTTGGTATAGCCACTACTGTTGGAGGTAGATGTATTCATCTTTATACTGCAGTTGACTACATGGTACTGCATTTACTGTAGTCTTTATGCACCTATCCCTCAGTGGCATGTGACACATACACCTATTTTCGTAGAGAGCTTGTATGTGTTGCAGATCTTGTTTCCAAAGTGTCCCTTTCAGGTTTATTGTTTTGCAAGGATTCAGTATACGAGCTCAAGCATATAAAACTTGCACATTTCTTTTCTCCTTTATTTTCTTGATTGATATCGATTGTTTCTTATGAGTAAGACAACAAATCAACATAAGTTCTTCATAATTTTCATTACTCGTCACTTGCAAACAAGTGGTATGCAAAATTATTTATCATTGATCCTTTGGTTGTTGCATGTAAATGGGCCATGTTGCATAATGTAAGTATCCCACTACATAGGAAGATGAATCAAATCTTGTATGAAGAGTTCACTTGATGACATTTACGCTCCAATGAAATGACAATTCCTTAACATTTATTAAATATTTTGTATTGTAACTCATAGGTAGATCGCCACATTCCTTACAATACCTTGGTTGTTGCTTAAGGATCTATCATGTCCACAATTGCAAGAGGGCTATCACACACCATAGCTTTATGATTAAGCCAAATTCTAGAAATCTTCTATTATTTAGAAGTCAAATTATATTTGCAAAAAAAAAAGATTACAATATTATATGATGAGCTTGGCATCATTAGTCATTAGTATTTGTCATCCAATTGAAGTGACAATCTCTAAATTTCAAAAGAAGATTTTGTGTCATTGATTGAAAGCATGCCATATTGGAAACTCATTATACTTGCACTCAACTTAGAAGTTCATCATTTTGTATGTGATTCAAGTTTGAGTTCTCTCTCAAGTTCAAACTTTAATCCAAGTTCGAAACATTGGAGCCTTGCTTCATGTTCAAATTCATCACATGTTCAAAGTCACTTTATTGAAATCCATTTGAGCCCAAAATGATTTCTTTATCATCCAAAATTAGTGTTTGAATCAAGCTTAAGTTTGAGTTCATTTTTTTTAGATCCAAGTTTCTTATTAATCATTTAAGTTCAGAATATGTTTCAAGTTGTCCAAAATCAAGTCCTCTGCTATCCAAAAATGAGTCCACTGTTGTCCAAATTTTGTTCAAGTCCTTATCTTTTTCAGACAAAATTTCGGCAGCCTCCCGGCGTCTCTCCTGTTAAGGGGGAAAACCAAGAGGCTGCCTACCCGCCACGTCAATAAAGACGTGCACGGTTGGTGTTGGTGAGACACCGCGGCGGTTGTATTTTTTTGTTTTATCCCACCACGCGTAATAAAGGCGTGCATGGGGTTTTAAAAAGCATTTTTTTTTAAAAGAAACAATTTTGCTTTCCCCCGCCCGGGGGTACTTATAAGTGACCCCGCTTCGCCGTACGTGCCGCACCGGGGTTCCATCCCACCACGCGCAATAAAGGCGTGCATGGGGCGGTTCTCCAGTTTGCCACGAACATTGAAGTAGGGTTTTGGTGATTGCCCGCTTCGTCGTAAGCATCGAACCGGCGTTCCATCCCACCACGCGCAATAAAGGCGTGCATAGGCGGTTTTCCGATCCACTGCGAACAACAGAACGAGAATCTGAGTTAGAAATTCATACCTTCGCGGGGTTGATGAAGTCGTCGAGATGCATAAAATAAAACAAATTTTCATTCTTCTTTCTCTTTTTTTTTTTGTAACTCTTTTTTTTTGCTTGCTCTCTTTTTCTTTGAAAATGCCCTCATCTTTTTTTTTTTTTTGGAAACAAATCTTTACATATAAATGCATATATGCATACCTACATGCATACACACATGCATGCGTATGTGAGTTATAACAATCACATGAAAGATGAGCCAATATGTGTAATAATCAAACAGACATATGAAGCTTGATAATGCTAATACATTAAATGATATCAATGAGGACTACAAATGAAAGCCACTGTAAAGGATTAGAATGAGGAAAAAGTCTTCTGCTTGCATGTATGCCTTTCTTCTTCTTCTTTTTTTTAGATACATGCACATCTTTTCTTTGTTTTACAAATATGGGCCAATATGGAAGTACACGGGCTGAAATAAGAAAACTATAATGGGCTGCTGGTTGGAGAAAGGTAAGCTAATGTATGCAGATTTTGAGTGGATTTGAGGTAGTGGGAAGAGACTAAGGATTTGAAAACATAAAAATGCAGCTCATAAATTGAAGACCCAACTTCCAGAAACCACTAATCCGCCTCATTTGGAAATGAAACCATCTCACTATTAGCCATAATTGTAAGCTTCTTCTTTTTTAAAAAAAAAAAAAAGGAATGGAGAGACTGTAAAGATTTGAGTTTGGGAAGAAGCTGCAGCTTTGACGTGGTGTGGATTCCGAAACAGGAGAGCAGCCTTGGTCGTGGATTTGCAAAGGGGAAAGGACGGATGGTGTTTGTGAAGGTGAATTTCTGATTCATATGGGAAGGAGAATGCATGGAGGAGAGAATGATGTTGGATCTTCTTGAATGAGAGTCGGATGTGAGAAGGAGCACAGGGACCAACGAATTTTGACGGGGTGAGTGAGGTACAGGAAATATAGTGGAAAGTAAAGAAGATTGGGAGCCTATACACGGGATTCACCTGAGTTTGGACAAACGACTGGAAGGCACGACTCAGCTTGGTTGAGGGATTCTGCAGGAATGAGCGGCTGTATGAGACAAACAGGAGAAGAAAGACGTCTGAGGCTTGGAGAGATTTTTTTTTTTTTGCGTCAGAGTGAAGTTGAAGGCTGAGATAACAGCTGAGATCATCAATGGATGTTGGCTTGAGCTGCAGTAGTTCAACGTGAGGTGGAGGGGGACGTGAGATACAGTAGGAGAGCAGCTCGATTCTGTGAGCAGCTTCGACTGAGGTTGGAGGAAGGAGTTGTGGGGCTCGGCTTCAGTTTTGTGGAGATAAAAAATTGAGAGAGCAGCTTTCGTTCTATTTCATTTTGATCTAAAGACAGGGAGCAATCCCTCGAGATGACCTGCCATCAGCGGGATTTCAGGGATTTAATCAGAGATTTGGTGCAGGATTTCAACTCAAACGAGGTAATTGAATTAATTAGATTTGAGGTTTCATTTTGAATTTCTAATTTTTCGTAAGATCAATTCGCAATGTTAATAATTCCCTACCATAATTAGTAATAACATTAATTAGCTTAACAGCCATGTTCCAATCAATCTGAAAGCATCCCGATTTGCGTGTTTTCTCGATTCGCGTGCAATATGTCTTGCTTAACGTGCCGAATTCGCCAAATAGTTAAAATTGGACGAATTAATAGTGCATTTAGGGTATTGCTGATGTTCCGGTCGCGATGGCATAGCCCGTTTTGCGATCGGACGTCATTTAGGTGGCGACGAGGTCTAATTCCCTTGAAATACGTGTCTTCAAAATATATTTGAACCACCTTTGAAATTTGCGACACCACATCAAATGATCCAATTGATCAATAAAATGGAGACTCTTAATGTCGATGATGTTCCGAACACAATGGCACTGTCCGTTTTGCGATCGGACGTCATTTCGTCATCGACGAGGCTAATTTCCCTCGTAACGCGTGCCTTTACATCATATTTGGATCGCCTTTAAAATTTACGACACCATCTCAAATGATCCAATTTGATAGAATAAAATATAGATTCTTAATGGAGACGATGTTCCGGACGCAATGGCGTTGTCCGTTTGTCGATCAGACATCGTCCGAGCGTCTTCGAGGCCTCATTTCCGTCTTAATGCAGGCATTTATATCATATTTGCATCGCCTAAAAATTCACCACCATCTCGGATGATCCAAATTTATTAAATAAAATGTATATTCTGAATGTCGACGACATTTCGGACGTAATGGCATTGTCCGTTTGTCGATCGGACGTCGTCCGAGCATCTTCGAGGTTTTGTTTCCGTCGTAACGCAGGCCTTTATATCATATTTGAATTGCTTAAAAATTCACCACCATCTCGAATGATCCAAATTTAATAAATAAAATGTATATCCTGAATGTTGACGACGTTCTGGACACAATGACGCTGTCCGTTTGTCGATCGGACGCCATCTGAGCATCTTCGAGACCTCGTTTCCATCGTAACGCAGGCCTTTATATCATATTTGAATTGCATAGAAATTTTCCACCATCTCAGACGATCCAAATTCATTAAATAAAAAATATATATTTGAATGTAGACAACGTTCCGGACTCAATGACACTGTCCGTTTGTCGATCTGAAATCATTTGGGCGACATCGAGGGCCAAATTCCTCGATATGCGTGTTATTACATTGGGATCTATGTCACCATTACGATTGATCCCAATTAATCACAAAAGATGTATATTTTGAATGACGAGGACGTTCCAAATGCGTTGGCATAGTCTGTTTCATGATCGGACGTCATCTGAGTGACGTCGAGGCCTGATTTCCTCGAAATACGCGTTGTTTCAAAATTTATGTCACTCATTAGAATGATCTAAATTGAACAAATAAAATACGGTTTTTGAGTATTTGCAATGTTTTGAACACAATGACGAAGTCTGTTTGTTGATCCGACATTGTTTGATCAGCCTCGCGCTTTAATTTTGGGTGTCGGTCGTCTCTTTTCACCAATCTCATCTGATTCAATTACGGGGGGCCTTGACCCAGCAAAATTCAATATCCTGATCGCAACGATACCATCCATTTGGCAATCAGAGGTCATTTAATCCCTTAAGTGATGTGTTTTGTCAATGCACGCATTGCCTAAATGATCGTTTTTGCCTCTTTTCACATGGTTTATATGTAGGGGTCAACAAGCGTTGCACGTAAATTTAACACACAAACAGTAAAGAGAATATGAACACCGGGATTTATACGTGGAAAACCCAAAAAGGGAAAAAACCACGGAGCCTTGCCCAGTTGTAAAATTCCACTAGTTTTGTAAATACAAGAAACAGATTCGTCCCACAAATCGGGATGATCAGATTACAACTTGAAGCAAATTTACAAAGTTTCGCAGAATCCCGTCGTTTCCCGAAAATCCGGCAGAGTTCCGACGTATTCAGGCGGCGGTAAGAGCTCCGGCGGAGGTCGAGGAGGAGAGGATTCACCTTTTCCCCTTTTCCTTCTTCTTCTCTCTCTTCACTTGAGTCCCCTTTGTGTAGAATGAGGGCTCTATTTATAGTTTTTCTGGGATGGCGTAGCTCGTAAATAGTAGTGAGATTAGGGGCGAATAAGGAGTGGTCGAATGGACGGCCAATATTGAATCCTACGATCGTGCTCCGTTCGTTGGGCATTTGGAAGCCTTAGTGATGTAAGAATTTAGCGATCTTAGGCTTGTTGGATTCGTCTTGTCGAGCCGCTCGATTCGAGTATAAGCTCATTAAAATCGGAGACGGTTTGGTAACTCAAATTGCGGTTTGAACCTTCCAACAGCCCTTTGGGTCCTTGATTTGGGCTAATTTAGACTCAGATTAAGTTGAATTTGGTGTCGTTGGGTTCGTATTTCCGAGACGCTCAGTTTGACTGTAAGCTCGCTGAAATCGGAGTTCGGATGCTCCCTGAATTAATTTTTGAAGTTTTTGGATCGGGTTTTGCCTTGAGATTCGTGCTGATCAAGATAATTTTTAGAGTATATATATATATATATATATATATATATATATGGGGGATGTTTGGCTAAATAAATATATAAGGAAGATCAAATGCATGCACTATGAGGGACATAGAGTCAAATATCCCTTTTGTTCCATACAAAAATAAAATATTTAATTTGGTACAGTAGTTTTTTATTTTTGATGAACGACTTATTTGTTTTTTATTTATTTGGATATATTTTACGATTTGTTTCTTCTATTCCCTAATTAAAAAGAAGAAGAAAAAAAAAGCTTAATGCCTAATTCTTTCCCGAAAAGAGGAAATAGGCAGGAAAAAAACTCATTTTTGGGATTTATAAATTTTTTTAAAAAAATTACTGTTATATTTAGAGTTTTAATTAGGTCTTTACACTTAAAATTAAATATGTTATTTGCAGCTAATAATTTTCTTAGGATTTATATATATTAAAAAATTATCTATTTATAAATCTAATATAAAAATTATTATATTTATTTATAAATTATTTTAGAATTTAAACTATATTAAAGTATATAAAAATATATTTTACTTAAGAGAATAGAGTATTAATGATAATTTTGATCAGATTTAAAATCTATATGTAATATAAATAAATATAACAATTTTACCTGTTAAATCTAAGATTAGATATCAATTTTATCTTTTAAATATATATATATATGTCCACATCGCAGTAATGGCGCCGTACCTCTAAGCTGCAATGCAGTCCTCTCGCTACGCTCCCCAGGTTGCGAAGAGCAGAGAGAAATGGCCTACCGTACAGAGAAACAAGCTCAAAATGGCTTCACAGTCCTTTCATAGGAGATAAGAGGCGCAAAGCTTCTTCGTTTGTAGGAAGTAGCAAAGAGCTGCAGCTGCTACATATTTCCACTCTGGCATTGGCCGTGTTCTTAAAAAAAAAATTTGGAATCACTCAATGCACCAATGCTTTTCCTAAATGGAATCCCTCGGTGCACCAGTTATTTTTCTTCTCTTTAGACAGAATCAAAGATGTTTCTTCTTGACGCTCTCAGACGCATCCTAGGCCATGGCCGGGAAAAGCAAGAGCAAGACGTTCACACTTCTTCTTCAGCGAGGAGCTCCAATTTTGTAGCTCCGCAATCAGAAGCCTCTTCATCAAAAAAGCCTTCTTTGGCCACCGTTTCATCTGCAAATAACCCAATTTCGAAAGCTCAGGTGAGAGTTTGGCAGGCGCCGTTACCGAGTCCACCAGATTCTACCTCAAAGTTGGCTGAAAACCCATCTTTATCGTCCCCAACTCTTTATTCTTCGAGAAAGGATGCTATTTCTCATGTCTTTACTGTAAATATCTCTGTTTCTTGGCAGAAAAATAAGCAAATTTCGACGTTACCCAGCAGAAAATCTGTGCAGAATCTACCAGCTTCTTCTCCATCTTTGGTCAAGTTTGTTCGTCCTGATAGTTATTCATCATCCAATACTTCTCCTTCGTCGTTGCTGGAGTCTGGGATAAGCAATCGAAGAGTGCTTCCAAAATATGAGATCCCAAAATACTTAGAAGAGATGATTATGAATCATAGCGTTCCGCCGGTTCTCAAGCGTCCATTGTCCCCATCGACCTACAGCGACTTTTTTGGCACTTTGCTCTACGCTGAGGATTTCTACGCCGAGGTAACTACATTGATGATTTTCATCATCCATTCCTGTGGAAAAAAAAAAACTTGTTTATGTAATAACAAAAAGGTACAAGTAGGTGTGTCAATTTCGGGCCACAGGTCGGGTTCGGGTTGAACCCAAAATTGACCCGGCGCTATTGGGTCAACTCGAACCCAACCCGTTTTTACAAACTGGTCAGTTTTTCGGATCCGAATCCAACCAGATTCAGGTCTGGGTCAGCCCGACACAACCCGAATGACCCGAGGCCAACCAAAAGTTGTTAGTTTTTGGATAAAAACTAGTCAATCTTGGGTTTCTGGGTCAACCCGACCCGGTTTTTGATATGGGTCAATTTGTTGAATCTGAACCCAACCCATTTCGGGTTCAGGTTGACCCTAACCCAGAATTTTCAGGTCAGGTTCATGTCGAATTTTCCGGCCGTGTCAAATATTGACACCCTAGTTATGTGAAAAAATACCAATTAGGGGCTGTTTGGCAGCAAGTAGGATTTAGTCTAATAATGAGGATATTAAGTAGTGAAAACTGTTTGGAATAATAGTTGTTAAATCCTAATAAACACTGAAAATTTAATTGGCTATGCACTGCAAGATTTACGCAAGTTAACTTCTGGATTTATATTGAGGCTATATAGAATGCACGTTTAAGAACCAAATAGGAAAAAAAAAGGTCAAGAATCCTTCTTCATGCCACATTCAATTCCGATGAACTAGCTTAGAAATAAAAAAAATAAAAACATTTATAACTATATATAATCTCGTAGTTTATATAAGAAATTATCTGTAATGATATCACTGAAATAAAAAAGATAAGCCTCCAAAAACAACATTAGCCACATTCTTATATAATTAAAAAAGCTAAGAAAATTGGTTACAATAAAATCAGCACAATTTGTACAAGCACATACAATAAACACTGTAAAGCAGCTAGAGCATCAAACATATATGAATAAAATAGAAGTAAACATCAATATGTCATCTATGCTTCTACAATGAGAGCGATATGATCATGTTGAGCAGCATTGTTGACTGAATGTTTGTGATTAAAAAATGCATTAGTGGATTACACTTTAAAATTTAAATGAAATTTTACTAATTGAAGTAAAATTTTTACTCAAGCCTCCCACAATTCACCAACTTACAATTAAATATTTAGGATTAAAAATTCATTGGACTTGAAGAGGATAGTGGAGGAAAGCAAATGAACTCGATTAAAATCTCATGATTATGTCACTTTTGGTTATCAGTCTATCTAATCAAAGGAGGTAGTCGAACCAACATAATTAAAGAATCCTTGTTAGATCAGTTAGGTGACATGTGCCACAAGTCCGTGCAAATGAGAGATTATTTGAAAATGAATTTTAGTGTTATTCTTGATTGGACTTCACCCTTTGTAATTTAAAGTTATTCTTGAATTCATTTGCTTCATCAAATAGTTGTGGAATAGAGATGAATTTTGCTTTAAGTTTTAAGTGATTAAATTTCACTTAAAATATTAAACTTAATAGATTTTGAATTTTAAAACTTTGATAAATTTTGAGTACCGACTCCTTCGATTGACAGTTTACTTTTAAAAAAATCATCATTGGGGTGACATTGAAGTCACTTTTAAATATGTTTGTATTTTATTGAAGTTTAGAGGAATTTAAAAAGGTAGAGTCTCCTTCGGTTAAAATTTGCTTTTAACAAGGTCATAATTAGAGTAACATTGAAAATAATTTAAATATATCAGTATTTTGCAATGAGAGAATTCAATCTTAAAAGTTAACCCCTCCAATTGAGATTCATCATCAAACGATCATTAGTGATGTGGATATTAAAGTCATTTAAAAATATTTGTGTGCAAAATGAGAATTGAATACTTGACAATAAATCCTTTTAGTTGAGATTCACTTTCAATATTTGTATTTACACGCAAAGATTTGATATTTAAAAGAAATGAACCCATTTGGTGACATTTATTTTTATTTTTTTAGAACCATTTGGTGACATTCATTTTCAATATGACCATCATTGGGGTTTTGAATAATTCATATTTTTATTATTTGAAAATTTTCAATTCTATTTAATTTCTCACTAACAAAGGATCTAGTTCGATATCAGTTTTGTGAATTATTACACTAGGTTGAATTTGAGAGTTTTTATTTTTTAATGCATTTCTCTCGAAGAGAGCTTTAAAGACCTAATCTGAATATAAAATAAAACTTTTTTCATAATTTTATGATCTTATATTAATCATTGATTCATGTCTTGTCAACTCCAGTCATTTAAAATGAAATTTGGCTTGAGACTTAAATTCACATTTAGCTTGTGAAGCATTCTAGGACCTTATGATTAGGAGTTTGATGCATCGGTCAAAATACATACAAGTGTTCAATTTGGTGAGAGAGCTTTAGTTTAACTTGCTTTTAACTCCGTGCAACCTTCCTTGACTTTTTTGTTTGTATGGTTAACATATTTATTGGAGTACATGCAGATGATTAACTTGAAAATTGATTTCATTTAGCTCAATTTTACCCCGTATAGTATTCTCAAACTTTGTATTTGCATGATTAACACATTTGTCAAAGCACATGTAGGGAATTAATTTTTTTTTATTAAATGATGTGCTTGCTTTGATGTATTTGCATGATGCACTCGCACATTTTTCAATGCATTTATATGAAGCATACATATATTTTCAATGTATTGGCATACTATTTGGTGTTCTCATATGATGCACTTGTATATATTTTAGTGTATTGGCTTAACGTGTTTGTTTACTTTCAATTTATTTACACGCTTTTTGGTTTACTCATGCAATGCGCTTGTAGACATTCTAATACTTCTACTTTTCTAATCAAGTCATTAGCCGGTTTACCATCGAACTGGTTAAGCTGATTGATCCGGTTCGATTTTCAAAACATTGAGCACAACCTTACAACAAGTTCATAATAACTTCATTCATCATCAACAATATTGTTTACTTTTTTTTAATAGTAATATATACTTTTATATACTATTATTGATCACATTATTTTAGGCCTATTAATGTTATAACCGACAAAAAAAAAAAAATCTAATTCAAATCCGACACTAAAAACCTTGGTTCAACCCATATAATATTTGGGTTGGGTTACACAATAACATCAAGCCTTTATCCCACTATGTGAGGTCGGCTACATGAATTTCTTTTCTCCATTGAGTCCTGTTAAGGGTCAAATTTTATTTAAATCTAATAAAAAATATCATTTATTACTTTCTAACAAAGACTTTTTTTGACTATCTCTACCTGTTGCGAATTTGCGAAGAAAAATTTTGATGATATATTTGTAGATGAATATTCACCGAAAAGCCACCGCTAATTGCCCTATATAATCGACCAAGTAAGCATCTGTTTCATTTGTTTTGTTCTTTGTCTCCTTCGATTTTTGACTCCGGTCTGGTGCTTCTTAGCCCCCTTCGATGACGTTCCTTCTCGTGACCTTTGACAAATTCACCACCCCCTTGCATCGCCACCACCTTCGTCGTCGTTCCTTTCTGTCGCATCCAACTCTCTTGCAGTTCATCTCTGGCATCCGAAGTCGCACCTCCTTCGCGTGCTCACGGGACCTTGATCGTTGCGAAGATATCCATCTTTCTTCCTTCTTCGTGCTTCTTATCGACAGTGTTGAATCGGCCGAACGACCGAACTCCTTGCAAATCTGTGAGCCAAACTACAATGGTGAAATAAGGGTAGGCATTTTACATATCTTAGGTTTATTGTTCATAGTGATGGTGAAATAGATAGAAATATTATTAGTAATATTCAAGTTGGATAGTTGAAGTGGATGAATGCATTGGGCTTGTTGTTTGATAGAAAAGTTTCCCTCAAACTTAAGGGAAAATTCTATAATATGTGGTTAGACCTACAATGTTTTTATGATGCAGAAATTTGTCCATTAAAAGAGAAGCATAATATTAAGTTAAGTGTTACAGAGATGAGGATGCTCAGGTGGATGAGTGGCTTTACTCTTAGAGATATAATACGAAATGAGCATATTTGTAAAATGGTTTGAGTACCTATAGTGGAAGAGATGAGATTAGAGAGAGTCGACTTAGATAGTTTGGTCAAATATAAGAAGTGGAGGAATGCATCGGGTTTTTTGTGTGATAGAAAAGTCTCCCACAAACTTAAAGGAAAATTTTATAGGATGTGGTGAGACCTGCACTACTTTATGGTGCAGAATGTTGACCATTCAAAAAAGAAGTATAATATTAATTATTGTAGAGATGAAAATGCTCAAGTAGATGAGTGGATTTACTCTTAGAGATATGATACAAAATGAGCATATACGTGAAATAGTTGGACTATCTTCAGTGGAAGATAAGATTAGAGAGAGTCGCCTTAGATAGTTTGGTCACATATCATTTTGTATAGTTGAAGTGGAGGAATGCATTGGGCTTGTTGTATGATAGAAAAGTCCCCCTCAAACTTGAGGAAAAATTATATAAGATGTGGTGAGAATTGCAATGCTTTTATGGTGCAGAATGTTGGCCATTAAAAGAGAAGCGTACTATTAAGTTAAGTGTTACATATATGAGGTTGGTTCAAATTTAAGTATAGCTCTTTCTGGAAACTGTTACCTACTAAATCCTCCAAATTCTAGAAGAGTATTTGTGGGGTTGCAGTTAAGATAAAATGGTATATTAACTTTAATGTGAATGCTGAGAATTGTAATAGAATTTTTTTTTGGGACCCTTGGATTAGAGGAAAATCTTTAGCTGAATGCTTACATCCCTCCCCATTTCTTCACGGGACCATTTCGGACTTCTGGAATTACAATTGGTGTTTGCCAGATTTTATTTCCGCTGGGATTAGGCAACTTATCCTAGCCTCCTTTTTCGGATAACACTGCTACTATTATTAACTGGATTGATATTGCCAATCCTTGTTTCTAATATTTTAGATTGAATTATTTTGTTGGGAGGATTGTTGTGAGTTGGTACAAGTTCATTTGGCGCAAACGTGCAACCCTCAGATTTTCTTCGTACACTTGGCTTTTGATTAGGGGTGGCTTAAAGCTAGCTGGCATTTTAGCTAAGAGGAACATTTTTATAGATGCTATTTGCACGCTTTGCCACTTGGATTTGGAGAACAGCTCTCATCTGTTTTTTCAATGCAACTACTCTTTTGCTGTTATCTCCCATCTTCTTCAAGTGGACTCCTTCCTGTTTAGACATACTATCCTGCATTTGTTTGATTTTATTGATGATTTGGGCATCTATAACAAAGTGGAGAAGAATTTTTGTTTTTTGGTAATTTGTGGGGCTGTATACTTTCTATGGAGGGGGAGGAATAATAGGAGATTTTTGAGTTCTTCTACTCCTTGGTTTGTGTTATGCGTTATGCCGGAAATTAGTTGAAGTTTTGGCTTGGCGATGGGTTGGAAGGAAAAAAATACATATTTGCTCTATTATTCGTTTCCTTCCTGTTTCTCTAGATTTTTGGTGGCCTGGTTTTTTGTTTTGGTTGGACGATGATGATTGGAACCGCTTGTGTGCCTTCTTCCCGTGGATGGCCAATGGGATTTTGGATCACTTGTGGTTTGTCACTTGGCCTGGCAGTTTTTTGTTGCACCCTGCTTATCACTAGTGCTCTTCTTGTTGGCAATGGGTAGGTATTTTTCGACGACCCAGATGGCTTTGGACATCTGACTAACATTGCTCTGAGGTTATTTATGTCCTTAGGCGGTTTCTGTATATTCTGAGTCCTGTGTTTTTTGGAAGCCTTTTGTAAGTTTTTTGGCTTCTTTTTTGGATTTGTTGCTTTTATTTTTAGCCGGTTTTTCAGGCTATTCTTTTTGTTAGTCTTTAATTTTTAGTTTTTGTTAATATATGGGCTTTACCCAAATCCCCCCCCCCCCATTTCAAAAAAAAAAAAAAAAAAGGAGAAACAAGCTCAAAATGGCATCACATTCTTTTATATAGGAGATAAAAGGCGCGAACTTCTTCATTCGTAGGAAGAAGCAAAGAGCATCTTTCCACTTTCCCTGGCGTTGGCCCGTCGTCTTCTAAAAAAATGGAATCACTCAGTGCTTCAATGCTTTTCCAAAATGGAATCCCTCGGTGCACCAGTTATTTTTCTTTTCTTTAGCCCGCTCTATATTTTCGTTCTGAAGCCTTAGACAGAATCAAAGATGTTTCTTCTTGATGCTCTCAGACGCATCCTAGGCCATGGCCGGGAAAAGCAAGAGCAAGACTCTCTTAACCCGCCCATTCCGAGGAGCACAGCGCCGCTGCAGGATCCTTTATATCACGATGAATCTCGGCCTCCGTGTCGTCTTCCTCCCGCTCACACTTCTTCTTCAGCGAAGGGCTCCATTTTTTTAGCTCCGCAATCAGAAGCCTCTTCATCCAAAAAGCCTTCTTTGGCCACCGTTTCATCTACAAATAGCCCAATTTCGAAAGCTCCGGTGAAAGTTTGGCAGGCGCAGTTACCGAGTCCGCCAGATTCTACCACAAAGTTGGCTGAAAAACCATCTTTGTCGTCCACAGCTCTTCCTTCTTCGAGAAAGGATGCTATTTCTCATGTCTTTACTGCAAATAACTCTGTTTCTTGGCAGAAAAATAAGCAAATTTCGACGGTACCCAGCAGAGAATCTGTGCAGAATCTACCAGCTTTTTCTCCATCTTTGATCAAGTTTGTTCGTCCTGATAGTCATTCATCATCCAATACTTCTCCTTCGTCGTTGCTGGAGTCTGGGATAAGTAATCGAAGATTGCTTCCAAAATATGAAATCCCAAAATACTTGGAAGAGATGATTAGGAATGATAGCGTTCCGCCGGTTCTCAAGGGTCCATTGTCCCCATGGACCTACAGCGACTTTTTTGGCACTTTGCTATACGCTGAGGACTTTTACGCCGAGGTAATTACATTGATGATTTTCATCATCCATTCCCGTGGGGAAAAAAAAAAAAACTTGTCTATGTAATAACAAAAAGGTAGAGTTGGGGTGTCAATTTCCGGGCCACTGGTCGGGTTCGGGTCGAACCCGAAATTGACCGGACACTATTTGGGTCAACCCGAACCCGACCCATTTTTACAAACTGGTCGGTATCCGAACCCGACCAGCTTCAGGTATGGGTCAACTCGACACGACCCGAATGACCCGAAGCTGACAAAAAATTGCTAATTTTCGGATAAAAAAGGGTTTTAGGTCAAAAGCGGGTCAATTTTGAGTTTCTAGGTCAAGTTGACCTAATTTTTGAAACGGGTTAATTTGTTGAATTCGAACCCGACCCATTTCAGGTCCGGGTTGACCCTAACCCGGAATTTTCGGGTCGAGTTCGTGTCGGGTTTTTGGATCGTGTCAAATATTGACACCCTCAGGTACGACACTAGAAAAAAAAAAACAATTAGGGGCTGTTTGGCTGCAAGTAGGATTTAGTGAATCCAGATTGATCAAATAATGAGGATATTAAGTGGTGAAAACTGTTTGGCATAATAGTTGTTAAATACTAATAAATACTGAAAATTTAATCAGCTATGCACTGCAAGATTTATGCAAGTTAACTTCTGGATTTATATTGCTATGCAGAATGCACGTTTAAGAACCGAACAGGAGAAAAAAAAAACAGAAGAAAAGTGCATATATCAAATTAGTTTTGGCATTTGTACAAGCACATAAAATAAACGGACTGTAAAGCAGCTAGAGCATCAAAACATATATGTTATCTATGCTTCTGCCATGAGAGTGATATGATCACGTTGAGCAACATTATTGACTCAATGTTTGTGATTAAAAAATGCATTAGTGGATTACACTTTAAAATTTAAATGAAATTTTACTGATTGAAGTAAAATTCTTACTCAAGCCTCCCACAATTCACCTACATACACTTAAATATTTAGGATAAAAATTTCATTGGACTTAAAGAGGATAGTAGAGGAAAGTAGAAGAACATGATTAAAATCTCATGATTATGTTTGGGTTTTCAATCTTCACTTTCAATACGATCATCATTAGAGAGATTATTGAATTCATTTAACAATATTTTTATTTGCATGCAAAGATTTGATATTTAAAAGAAATAGACCCATTTGGTGACATTCATTTTATACACGACCATCATTAGAATTTTGAATAATTCATATTTTTATTATTTGAATCTTGTCAGTTCTATTTGCTTGTTAACAAAGGATATATTTCGATATCAGTTTTGTGAATTATAACACTAGGGTTGAATTTGAGAGTTTGTATTTTTAATGCATTTCTCTCAAAGAGGGCTTTAAAGATCTAATATGAATGTAAAATGAACCTTTTTTTATAATTTAATGGTCTTGTATATTCATCATTGATTTAGGCCTTGTCAACTGCAATCCTTTTAAATAAGAATTAGACTTGAGATTTAAATTCACATTTAGCTCATGCAGCATTCTAGGACCTTATGATTAGGAGTTTGATACATCGGTTGAAACACATACAAGTGTTCAATTTGGTAAGAGAGCTTTAGTTTAGCTTGCTTTTAACTCCGTACAACCTTCTTAGACTTTGTTGTTTGCATGATTAACATATTTGTTGGGGTATATGTGGATGATTAACTTGAAAAATGATTTCATTTAGCTCACTTTTACCCCGTATTGTATTTTAAAATGTTGTATTTGTATGATTAGCATATTTTTTTGAGCACATGCAAGGAATTAATTTTTTTAATTAAATGATGTGCATGCTTTGATATATTTGCATGATGCACTTGCACACTTTTCAATGCACTTATATGACACACATATATTTTCAATGTATTGGCATACTTTTTGGTGCTCTCATATGATGCGCTTACATATATTTCGATGTATTGGCATAGCATATTCGTATACTTTTATTTATTTGCACGCTTTTTGGTACACTCATGCGATACACTTTTAGACATTCTAATACTTTTACTGATGAGGACATCCAATCATGGAGAGTTTATCACAGACGTGGCCGAGAATTTATGACCACAATTGCACCACTTTACTTTTGAGTTATTATTTGTATTAATTTTATTATTATGATTGTATTGAGTTTGTTATTATATATTTTTCATATGTACCCTCACTTGAGGGAGTTGTCCTATGTAAGCCCCAAGGTTATGTTGATATTTTATTTTTCTTCATTGTATGTTGGCTATTTAAATCCACCACCTCATCGTTTGAGGGTAATGATGATTATGAAGAAAACTTTTCTGCACTTTGTTTGTCAGTTGTGAGAGTTCTTGAGAGAGCTTGCTTGAAGTCCCTAAGTGAGGGTGGCGTAGTACCCACCAACCGCAGGAAGCGTCCGAGTTTGTGGTCTTCCTCTTTCCTCCAATCCCTCCTCTTCTCCTTCTCTCGGCCGAACCCCCTCCACCACCACAACCCCGGCCAGCCACCCTCTTCCACCTCCAAGCCGTCGGCCACAAGGCCAATCCCCTCCTGCCCAAACCATCGGCTCCAAGGTTCCTCCCCTCCTCCAAGCCGCCGGTCCAAGCCCCATAGCCCTCCCTAACTGCCGGCTCCCAAACTCTAATCCTAACCCTAGCCGTCGGCCTCAACCTCCTCCCCTTTGCCTCCAAAATTTAAATTCCCATTTAATACTTTCCATTTATTAAACATCTTAAACTAGGAAAGTTATTAATTTCAAATTTCAATCTATTTTGAATTTGAAATTCTTGCCTAAAATAAGATGATTTATTTTAGGAAAGTTCTTAAATGACATCAATTTAATTTAATTAGGGATTTGTCATAATATCACATTCCCTAATTAAACATCTCTCTTTGGTAACCCCATTATTCTCTTCCCCATCTCCCCACCCTTTACCCGCCGACCTACCCTCTCTCCTCCCTTCCTTTTTTTTATTCCATCTCCTTCATTACCTCCCCAATTATTTTCCTTGCCAAGTAAGAGATGTTTTCTCTTTGCCATAGCCGACCACATCAAGCCCTTGCCGCCTAGATCCACTCGCAACTGCTACCTAAATTTTTGGACTAGAAGATTGCTGTCCAGAATTTTCCCGGATCGTATTTGTAGTCCAGGACTTCCAAGACCAACAAGATTGTTGTCCAAAACAACTCTTACTTGTTGTCCAGTAGCAGAACAAGTGCTGTCCTGAATTTTTTGCGTCTTCTCCTTGCTATCCTACCATCAGGAAGTTCACCGATTGCTATCAAAAAGTTCTAGAACTTTGTAATTAGCGGGTCCTTGATGTATGGTTGACCCATAACGTGATCACGGGTTTGTTTACAACGATCAATGGAAAGTTGACATCCTCAAGTCTCCGTTCTTCGACATCAACTTGGAGGTCGACCGTACCGTTTAAGACTACGTCGAAAGGATTATATTTTCTCTCGTCACCACTATCGACAAACTAATCTCTCTTGTTCAGTGGCATATCGTTTCTAAATCCAAATAAAGATGAATTTGTCCTCCAAGTCTTTTGCTTTTCTAAGTCTTCCCTTTAATTTGAAGCATCATAAAGATTGTGCAATCTATCTTTGTTTAGCCTACATCAAGAGTACGAGTGAGTGAATCCAATCAGTGCCTAATTTATATTGTAACATAGGGATTTCCTTTGAACTCCTCCATGCTAAGCTAATTATGATTGGAACTAATTATTCGTGAGTCTAACTTTTATCTTGTAATTTGGCCCAAGCTTAAATCATCTCCTTGTTATTTTAATATTTGTTTAAATTGCTAAAAGTAAATGTAATTATTATTTCTCTAATTAAAAGGCGTGTATTTTCAGCGTTACATAATTACTTACGCATTTAGTGCTACATCATTTTAGTATCGGAGCATGGTTGCATTTAGGTGCCTATTAGGAAAATATTTCTTATATGTTTAGCATCTAAAGTTGCATCCTGCATGCATTAAACTTATTTGTCTGTTAGCATATTAATCTATTTCACATTTGCATAGTTATGAGTCACCCTTTAACTTAGGATGGACCCGGAACAACTTCACATGACCTTAGATCTGTTGGTAGGTCAAATGAACACTATCAGCCAACAACTTAAGGAAACCCAATATGATTTAGCTGAGCTCCGTCTCCAAACGACTGAACGATTTGATACACTAGATAGAGTTAGTAACCACCCTACACCTTACACACCTTCTAGACCTCCGCTGTATGGGGACGATACCCTACCAGATGAGAGACACCCCCATGGCCCTTATCATGTTCCTCAATACGAGCATGACCTTCATAATAACCCTGATATACCTCTGTTGAAGAACATCAAGGTAGATGCCCCAACCTTTGACGAAACCCTCGATGCCTAGTTCTTTCTGGATTGGATTAAGGGCATGAATAGTTTCTTTAAATGGTATAACATCTCTGAGACTAGGAAGGTTAGATTTGCAGAAATGAAACTCATCGGTAGGGCTAGTCAATTTTGGGCCAACCTAGAAAGCCTTAGAGAAACCTGAAATGAGTATGTTATCACTGATTGGTCCTCGACGAAACATGAGCTCAAACAAAAAGTATTTGTCTCATTCGTATTTTCCTAGACTCCTTGATAGGTGAAATAGGTTAAACCAATGTATTGTACAAGTAAAGGATTACATTGCAGCCTTCAACGATTACCTGATTCACTGCAAGGGGGAGACCTCTATTACCCCCGCTCAAATTCTGTCCATGTTTCGTACGAGATTGAGTGAGGACCTACGCAACGAACTATTTGCCCGAAACGTCACTACCCTAGAAAATGCCTACAACCTAGTGTTAGACCTTGAGGAAATCCGTCCCCAACAGTCTAGTCGACGCCAAGACTCTAGACCTTTCTACCAACCCTCCAGTAGTTCGTCCCCTAACCACTCCACTGCTCGGCCGACCCCTAGAAACCCTGGCCGACCACCTTCTGGTCCTCCCACACTCCGTCCTGACTTTAGGAGTAAGCCTCCCACCTCGGATACCTCTATGTCCCACCTAGGGACCACGTGTTTTCGATACCAGGGGTATAGAAATATCTCCTCTCAGTTTTCGAGTCCTTACAAAGTCACTATTATTGAGGAGATCACCGAAGAAGTCTGAGCCCGAGGTTGATCAAATTCACCAAGTTAAAAAGGAAGGTGAATTCAGAAAGTTGACACCTCTCCCATCTACGTGGTGAGATGTGCACTGTCACAATCTTTTATCACTGATGACTGGCGTATGACTCCAATCTTTCACACCTACACCAGAATTATGGACAAAAATTATAAACTCATAATGGATATTGGCAATTGCATCAATGCTATCTCCTCCAGCATGATGTCTAAATTTAGTCTGTCAGTAGTTCCTCATCCTAACCCCTACAAGGTAGCTTGGGTCAACTCCACTGCCTTAAAAGTGAAAGAACGAAGCCTCATACCCATCTCCTTCGCTGACTATAAGGAGAATGCATGGTGTGATGTGCTAATAATGGATGTTGGACAAATCATCTTAGGGCATCCCTAGCTCTTTGATAATGATTTATACATTTGTAGGCGTTCAAACACCTGCGTGTTTGAGTATGCGAGCAAAAAGATCAAGCTTTTGCCATCATAGTCAGGGTTAAGGATGATCTTAAACCCAATCCAATCAAGCCCAAGAAGGGGGCTGAACCTTGTGACCGCTAAGGTCCTGGATTTTGATATTGCCCAAGGCGCACCCCTATATGCCTTGGTTGGCCGTGAGACTTCCACTGAGTCTGATCAGCCTATTCCTCAGGAGGTCCAACCCATACTAAGTGACTTTGCTGATATCTTCCACTGGAGCCTTTCTCTCCAACCTACCCCATTATCGCATGAATCCCACGGAACATGTTGAACTTAAAAAGCAGGTGGATGAGTTTCTACAACAGGGCTATATCAAGGAAAGTCTCAGCCCTTATGTTGTACCAACTCTTCTTACACTGAAAAAGGATGGTGCGTGGAGAATATGCGTTGATAGTCATGTTATCAATAAAATAATAGTTAAATATCATTTTCCTATCCCGAGGCTAGATGATATACTTGATATGATGACTGGAGCCACTCTCTTCTCCAAAATTAATCTCAAGAGTGGATACCAACAAATTCGGATTCAACCCGGTGATGAGTGGAAGACTACCTTCAAGACCAAGGATGGTCTGTACGAGTGGATGGTCATGCCTTTCGAGTTGAGTAATGCCCCAAGTACGTTCATGAGAATCATGACCCAAGTGTTGCGCCCTTTCATGGGCAAGTTTATCGTTGTCTACTTCGACGACATTCTTATCTATAGTCAATCTATGAGTCGGCACTTAGACCACTTAAAGCAGGTCTGTGAGGTCTTAAGGCAGTAACAAATTTATACTAATCATAAGAAATACACATTTTTTATTGATCGAGTAGTTCTTTTGGGTTTTACCGTGTCTACCCAAGGGTTTTCTACAGACCCCAACAAAGTGAGAGTCATACTTAAATGGTTTGTTCCTCGAAATGTTCGGGAAGTCCGCAGCTTCCATGACTTAGCCACTTTTTATAGGAGATTCATAAAAAACATTAGCATTATCGTATCTCCTATCACTGAGTGCCTCAAAAAAGGTGATTTTCACTAGACCTCAACTGTCACCAAATCCTTTGAGGAAATTAAGAAAAGAATCAGTAATGAGACTTCCTGACTTCTTCAAAGCCTTTGAAGTTACCTGTGATACTTTGGTGGTTTGAATTGGAGGAGTCTTGTCCCAGGAAGGTCACCCTATTATTGACTTTAGCGAAAAGCTAAATGACATCAGGCAGCGCTATTCCATGTATGACAAAGAGTTTTACGTAGTGATCTAATCCCTTCGATATTGGCAACACTACTTGCTCCTGCAAGAGTTCGTCATCTTTTTGGATCACGAGGCTCTTCGTTATATCAGCTCCAAGAAAAAATTGAACGCACGTCACAATCGATGGGTAGAATTCTTGCAGGAATACACTTATACCCTTAGGCACAAAGCAGGAGTTGAAAACAAAGTTGTCGATGCCCTCAATCGTCGTATGATGACTACCACCGAGATGAGGGCAAAAGTCGTTGGGTTTGAACAAGTAAAAGAAGACTATTTGGAGTGCCCCGACTTCAAGGAAATTTAGTCTCTTTTGTCCACAAGTAATACATGCCTAGTGGATGATTTTCTCTTACAGGATGGATACCTTTTTAAAGCCCAGAAGCTGTGTCCCTAGCACTTCCCTTAGGGAATTCCTTGCTTGGGAACTTCACTTTGGAGGTCTCGTCGAACACTTCTGTCGAGATAAAACTATTGAGCCAGTAGAGTACCACTTCTTTTGGGCCAACCTCAAGAAATATATGGGCAAAATGGTCAGTAGGTGCTACACTTGCCAACTAGCCAAACAACGTGAGCAAAACACCGGTCTCTACACTCCTTTACCATTCCCTAGGTGTCCGTGGCAGGATGTTAGCATGGACTTCGTCCTAGGTTTGCCCAAGGATTTTCGTAGGAATGATGCCTTATGTGTCATAGTTGATCGCTTCTCTAAGATGGCACATTTTCTTCCATGTTTTAAAACATCTGATGCCTCCCGCATTGCCAAACTATACTTTTAATGAGATTGTCAGATTACATGGCTTACCCAAAACCATTATTTTCGATAGGGATGTCAAATTCACTAGCTATTTCTGGAAAACTCTTTAGATGAAAATGGGCACCAAACTTCAATTCTCCACAGCCTTTCACCCACAGACTGGCGGTCAAATGGAAGTGGTTAATGGAAGCCTAGAAAATTTATTAAGGTCCTTAGTAGGTGAGCACATTAAGGATTGAGATTCCAAACTCCCCACAACTGAATTTGCCTACAATAATTCTGTGAATCGCACCACTGTTTAAGTCTTGCTGAAATTGTGTATGAGTACAAACCTAGACAACCTTTAGATCTCATACCCATGTGCCCTAGGTATAGGATTTCTGAGTCTGCATCCTCATTTGCATGAATTACATAAAGAAAATTGCACGCCAAATTAAATAGAGCAACAATAATTATGAACTTCATGATGATCTTAAACGAAGATTTAAAACATTTGAGGTTGGTGGTTTAGTGATGGTACGGATTTGTCCGGAACGGCTTCCGCAAGGAGCCGTTAAGAAATTACATGCCAAAAGTGCATGATCATTCAAAATAATCAAAAAAATTAATGGCAATGCTTACGTGGTGGATCTGCCTCTAGAATTCAATATTAATCTCTCTTTTAACATTGAAGATTTAGTAGCCTGTGATGGTTCAGAGCTTAACCCACTAAATCTACTATAAATTGAACCCTATGTGACCCCACCCTGTGAGAACCTAAGCCTACCTCCACTCCCATATGTTTTCAAAATACATATGGCAGAGAAGGTTAACATGATTCTAAGTGATGACATCATTTTCACAAAAGAGGGTGGACGAAGAAGGTATTTGATAAGGTGGAGAGGTAAGCTAGATTCAGAGGATACCTGGGTAGAGCTCGAGGAGCTTTAACAGATCGACCCAGATGCACTAGAGATTTATGAGAGCACCTGGGAAGCGTACTCGACGGAGTCGAGCTCTTTTCGACCACTGGAGAATGACGAGGACATCCGACAATGGAGAGTTTACCAGATACGTGGCTAATGATCTACGGCCACAATTGCACCGCTTTACTTTTAAGTTATTATTTATATTAGTTTTATTATTATGATTGTATTGAGTTTGTTAATACATATTTTTCATTTGTACACTCACTTGAGGGAGTAGTCCTATGTTGGTTTTTAGTTTTTCTTCATTATATGTTGGCTATTTAAAGCCACCCCCTCATCTTTTGAGGGAAATTATGATTATGAAGAAAAATTTTTTGTACTTTGTTTGTGAGTTGTGAGAGTTCTTGAGAGAGCTTGCCTGAAGTCTCTAAGTGAGGGCGGCGTAGTACCCACTAACCGCAAGAAGCGTCCGGGTCTGTGGTCCTCCTCTTTCCACCAATCCCTCCCCTCTCTCCTCAACTGCCAACCATCCCTCCCCTTCTCCCTCTCTTGGCCGACCCCCCACCACCACCACAACCCCGGCCAGCCACTCTCTTCCACCTCCAAGCTGCCGGCCACAAGGCCCATGCCCTCCTCCCCAAACCGTCGGCTCCAAGGTTCCTCCCCTCCTCCAAGCGCCAGTCTAAGCTTTAAAGCCCTCCGTAACCGCCAGCTCCCAAACCCTAATCCTAACCCTAGCCGCCGGCCTCAACCTCCTCGCCTTTTCCTCCAAAATTCAAATCCACATTTAATACTTTCCATTTATTAAACATCTTAAACTAGGGAAGTTATTAATTTCAAATTTCAATCTATTTTGAATTTGAAATTCTTGCCTAAAATAAGATGATTTATTTTAGAAAAGTTCTTAAATGACACTAATTTAATTTAATTAGGGGTTTTTCATAATATCCCCTTCCCTACTTAAACTTCACTCTTTGGCAACCTCATTATTCCCTTCCCCACCCCTCTACCCATCGGCCCACCCTCTCTCCTCCCATCCTTTTTTTTATTCCATCTCTTTTATTACCTCCCTAATTATTTTTCTTTCCAAGTAAGAGCTCATAGTCGACCACATCAAGCCCTTGTCGCCTCAATCCACTTGCAACTGCTGTCCAGATTTCTGGACTAGATTTTATTGTCCAGAATTTTTTCGAATCGTATTTGCTGTCCAGGACTTCCAAGACCAGCAAGATTACTGTCTAGAACAATTCCTGTTTGTTGTCCAGTAGCATAATAAGTGCTGTCCCAAAATTTCTGCATCTTCTCCTTGCTGTCCTACCATCCAGAAGTTCACCGATTGCTGTCCAGAAGTTCTAGAACTTTGTAACTAGCGACTCCTTGATGTATGGCTGACCCAGAATGTTATCACGCGTTTGTTTACAACGATCAAGGACAAGTGGACATCCTTAAGTCTCCATTCGTTGACATCAACTTGGAGGTCGACCGTACCGTCGAAGACTACGTCGAAAGGATTATATTTTCTCTCGTCACCGCTATCGAAGAACAACTATCTCCTGTTCAGTGACAGATCGTTTCCAAATCCGGATAAAGATGAATTTCTCCTTCAAGTCTTTTGTTTTTCTAAGTCTTCTCTTTAATTTGTGGCATCATAAAGGTTGTGCAACCTATCTCCATTTAGCTTACATCAAGAGTGTGAGTGAGTGGATCAAATTAGTGCCTAATCTATATGCTTACATAGGGATTTCCTTTGAACAACTCCATGCTATGCTAATTGTGATTGGAATTGATTTTTTGTGAGTCTAGCTTTTATCTTATAATTTGGCCTAAGCTTAAATCATCTTCTTGTTATTTTTATATTTGTTTAAATCGCTAAAAGTAAACGTAATTATTGTTGCTCTAATTAAAAGGCATGTATTTTCAGCATTACATAATTACTTTCGCTTTTAGTGCTACATCATCTACTATCCTAAACGGGTCATCGACCTGTTCATGATCGAACTGGTTAAGCTGGTCGATCCAGTTTGATTTTCAAAACATTAGGCACAACCTTACTTACAAGAAGTTCATAATTACTTCATTCATCAACAACAATATTTACTTGATTTTTAATAGAAATATATACTTTTATAGACTATTCCTGATCACATTATTTTAGGGCTCTTAATGTTATAACCGACTCAAAAAAAAAATCTAACTCAAATCCGACACTAAAAATCTATGTTCAACCAGTATAATATTTGGGTTGGGTTTGTGTTAGTGTAACAAAATTAACATCAAGCCTTTATCCCACTATATGAGTTTGGCTACATAAATCTTTTTTCTCCATTATGTCTTTTTAAGGGTCAAACTTCATCTGAATCTAATAAAAATGTCATTTCTATTACTTTTTAGCAAAGAATTTTTAGGTCTACCGCTATATTAACATAGTCTAGATCTAATACATCTACTCTCCTAATCGAGTCATCGAAAAGTAATGTTTTATGTGACCAAATCATTTAAAGTGACTCTCTCTAACCTTATATGGCATTGTAGCTACTCCAACCTTTTCACATATATGCTCATTTCTGTCTCTAAGTGGAAACCCACTCATTCACCTGAGCATTCTCATATATGCAACACTTAAATTAATTTTTTTGCTTCTCTTTTAATGGCTAATATTCTTCACAATTAAGCATTGTAAGTCACACCACCATCTTATAGAATTTTCCTTTAAATTTCATTGGTGCTTTTCTATCACACAACAGGCTCAATGTCTTACTCCACTCCAACCATCCAACTTGATTTCTATTAATAATATTCCATCTTTTTCACCATCACTTTGAACAATAGACTCAAGATCTCTAAAAATTAATGACTTGATCATCCAAAGTCACAAGACCCCTATCATATCTATTATTACTAAAAGTACACTCTATATTTTTCATTTTAGATATACTCAAACAAAATTCTTTGGACTCTAAGATTGACATACATAATTCAAGTTTTTCTTGAACTCCCTCTCTAGTTTTATCAAGATTCAAGAAGAATAATATCATCAGCAAAAGTCTTACACTAGGTTGCATGCTCTTATAAATGTCAGTAAGAACATTCATGACTAAAGAAAAAAGATATGGATTTAAATCTGATTCTTGATGTAATCCAACTGAAATAAGAAAAATATTTGGTCGAATCACCTTGTGTTTGAACATAAGTAATAACTTCTATATACATATCATAAATGATTTGAATATAAATATTATTAACACTGTTTTCTACAACTCTCTACAACACTTCTGTTAAAACTTTATCATATGCTCTCTAAATCAATAAATATCATGTGTAGATCCTCCTTATTCTCTCTATACTCTTAGGTTAGCATAAGTGACTAAAACAATTAGGTTAGGTTTGGATCATGCCGAGTCAATTCGGGTTAAGCCAAAAAATAATTAATTAGCTATTTAATTGATTTTATGAAGAAATCTTCTTTTTTTTTTGTGGTTGTGTCCAAATCGAGTTATCATATTCATTTTTGATCGGGTTAACACTAACTCGTCGGAACTTAAATGCTTTTTGTGTTGTGTTGGTTTGGGTTTATAGGTTAATTCAAGTTTTGAGTTGACATTTTTGACCTGTTTATGATGCAAGTCAGTTTCATCAAAATGGATTAATGGGTCGGATTTGGGTCTAACCCAAAATTGACCCCCGGCTTGAATTTACTCAATTCAAACCCGACCCGTTTAATAAACGGGTAAAAATAATGGAGAGACTTTTTATCATGTATAAAAACTTCAATTTGAGCCAAAACCTCTTTGTTGTTGGTTTTTCTAAGACCTTTTGTCAAGTCCTTGTTCGCGAAATATCAATGGATCATTGAGAAAGTTTGTGTCCAGATTTTTGTCTTATAGGCGTCTGTGCTTCCTTGTGTAGGAACTATAAAACCATCAGTAAATGCTAAATTTGTCCCATTTATTTCACAAACTTTACTAATCTCTTTGAACCTCCTGATATATTTTGTTATTTTACAATGATCAGAAATGGAGTGACTATCTGTTGAAGGGAGTCAAACTGGAGCTACAAAGTAGAACCAACTCAAAAAATTCACAAGAGTCGCGCATGAAAAGAAAGAATACTATGCTAGTTCAAAGAGACTTTGTAGCCTTTGAGATTGATTCAGTTCCTGAGAGGCGTCCATATCTTCTATCAAGAGATTTTGTTTTCCTAAAACCGTTGAATGAGTTTGCTGGACCTTTCAAGGTTAGTGTTGAAATTTGCATGTTATAAGTTTTGACTTTTTCCTTAGCAAAGTTAATATTGAGAACTTGCTTTTTACAATGCTTATGTTATCTTCCTGTGATAAATTTCAATAAAAAGCAGGAATATTAATGCAGAATCTTAAATATACAGAACCTATTATATAAATCATAAAAAATATAGTTTTTTGCTTCACTTATAGCTCGCTTTGTGATATTTATAATTTTCTTTTAGTCATAATTATAAGCCTTAGTAGCATTCAATATTGCCATCTTTAAAAGTGCATTTCTTTTCCTTGATAGCTTTTTCTATCTCCTTGTTTTATCACAAATATTTCTTATAAATATATGTTCTATTTTTAGACTCTACTAAAATTTTTACAACAATCTTTTTAATGAATTTAATCATCATATCCTAAATCATTATAGCATAAGGATGATCACACAAAAGAGTCCCCCAATTAAATGAAGCAAATACTTTGCATATTACTGCATTTTAATATCAGTAGGGGCATCTCCAACTGAACTCCAAACCACTGTATGGCGTAGCTGGTTTGCTCCATTTGAACAGCAAAAAACTCGCTAATGGGTGGAGGGTGAACAGTGCGACGCCAATATTGGTGTTGCACTGTTCACCAACTCGATTTTTCTATCTCAACCGAATTTGTCAAAGAAATGCGCGAAAGACGGTTAGCTTTGCAGAAGCCACATTTGGAGTTTGATTGGAGATGAATCACGGCATTTTTGAGTTTCACTGCATTTTGGAGTGAAAAATGGAATTTTCGGTTGGAGATGCCTTCTTTTAGATGGCTCTGTTTTTCATTTGGTGTTTGATGATTTCTTTGGTTAGGGGAGACTTTTCCGGTTGGTGAAAAGCTCAACTGTTCTAGTTGAATTTGGAGACGATTTCCATTCACAGCATTCTCCAGCCAAAAGATACGATGTTAGCTTCTCCTTCAATAGAGTCTGCCTGAAGCGAGCCCACCAAGCCATATCAGTTGCAAGTGATCCTTCATTACACAATGTCCTATTCCCTGATCAAACTGTCTCATATCACCCCAAAACTTCGCACTTCATCCCTGATAAGGCAGTTAAATTTCAGGACCATGTAAGGAAGATTTTGAATCACAAAGGCCCCATACCTTATCTTGTGAATGGGCAGCTGGTCCAAAACCTCTCGTCCACCGGACTGGTTATTCAATTAGCACTGGTGAATATTTACAGAACTAATCCCCGCTGCAGAATCCTTGTATGTGCTCCCACCAACGATACATCTGATGTGTTGTTGAGAAGTTTGAAGAAAGAAATACCAGATTCTAGTCTTTTCCGAGCTAATGCTGCCTACCGAGATTACGATCTTGTGCCTGATGACATAATTCCTGCATCCCTATATGAGGAAGATGGCGAGCGCTTCGCATGTCCGCCACTTGCAGAGCTCAAATGTTTCAATGTAATAACATCCACCTTTATGAGCAGCTTCAGGCTTTATGCTGCAGGGCTTGATTCGGAGCATTTCACGCACATATTTTTAGCGGATGCTTCTCTGGCTACAGAGCCTGAGGCCATTGTTCCTCTTGCTCATTTCGTTGGCAGGAACACCATCGTTGTGGTCACTGGCTGCTCAGGCAAATCTCCTTATTTGGTGCGATCTGATATTGCTCGTAAGCACGGATTGAAAGTGTCTTACTTCGATAGGCTTCTCGCGAGGGAGCCCTATCTGAGCAATGATTCTATGTTTATTGCTCGTCTTGCTTAGATAAATTGCTCGCAGTGCAGTGATGGTTTTGGTTATTTTGAAGTAGTATCGCCCAGGAGAGTATAAGCATGCTTTTCTAAAAGCTCTGTATGTGAATATTGTTAATTGTGTGTTTAGGGTTTAAGTTTCGTTTGGGATGACTTTTTTACGATTTCTTAAAGCATTTTTTAATACAAAAATTAAATTTTTGTATTTAAAAGTTACCCTTAAGAAACAGTAAAAAAATCGTCTCAAATGAAGCCTTTGCTGCCTTTTTGTGAATATTGTTAATTATTACTTATAGCTTGAAGATTATGGGTCTGTTTGGGACAATTTTTTAGCTTTGCTTTATTTTTTGAACTATCATAATTTCATTTGAACCTTTTTTTTCCATTCTTATTACTTTTCAAAAAAATTTATAAAAAAAATGATTTTTGTAATCATAGGAGTGAAATTATTTTCTTTATAATAATTTCAGATCCTATGTTTTGTATAGAATAAGTAAAAATTATTAAGAGATTAATGTTATATAAGAAGAATTTATATTATATTAAATTGAAAATAAATTTAATAATTTTTAAATTAACTCTAATATGAATTATATTAAAATATCTAATTAGATAGTATTAATGTGATAGGTTCCACTTGAATATTCTAAGTGATTCCTATCGGATTCTTGCCAAAATACAATTATTCCACTGTTTTCAATGGAAAACAACCACCAAACAGTAGAAAAAACTGAGAGAATAAGGAGAAAACGTTGGAAAACAATAGAAACAATTGTATTCCACTAGTAGACGAACAAAACCAAAGCAAGATACAATGTTCTTCGATTCGAGATGAAGAACCACTCTCCAACAATCTCCGGCAACGCCAAGAGCCCAAACAAGAAAACCTAGAAACCAAAATTCTTCTCTAATTCAAGATGAAATCCTAATCTCCCGTTAACTCCCTATTAATACAATCTAATTCAAAATAAAAGCAAAAGGACTTCTCTACCCTTCCTTCTCCCTCAAAAAACAATTAACCCAAGATTGAATTGCAAGTGGACCCCACTCCTTGGCCCCCTCTCTCTTCCGCCCGGCTCTATGTCCGTCTGCAGTAGACCTGGACCGGCTGGGCCGGTCCAGGTTGAGCCGGTCCAAGGTGGACCGGCATAACATTACCCCCCTCCCAAAGTACCACCTTGTCCTCAAGGTGGAAGGCAGGAAACTGCACTGCAATCCTCTCCAATGGCTCCCATGTGGCCTCATAATCTGGGAGGCCGCTCCACCTAATCTTCACTTCCTTTTCCCCCTTTTCATTGATGCGCACTCCTTCTACCGCTAGAGGCTCCAGTGTCACTTCCATGTCTTCCCTCAATGTGTTGGGCAGCTCTAGACTTACTGCATGCTCCCCCACCACTTTCCTCAACTGTGATACATGAAAAACGGGGTGTATTCTGGCTGTTGGAGGAAGCCTCAATCTGTATGCCACCTCCCCGATTTTCTCCTCCACTTCGAAAGGGCCAAAATATCTTGCTGCTAGCTTCTCATTTCTCCTTTGGGCTATAGTCCTCTGCCTGTATGGCCGGAGCTTCAAGTAGACCTTGTCTCCAACTCCAAACTGTATATCCCTCCTTTTACTATCCGCCTGTTTCTTCATAATATGTTGGGCTCTGAGAAGATGCCTCTTGAGCTCGTCCAACACTTGATCTCTTTCCTTCAGATGCTGATCCACTGCAGATACTGGAGTACTCCTATGGCTGTAGTGTACCAGGTGTGGGGGGTCTCTTCCATATAACACCTTAAAAGGTGTCATATTGGTAGCCGAGTGAGAGGTGTTGTACCAGTATTCTGCCCAGGCCAGCCATTTGGCCCACTGCTTCGGTGTCTCAGACACAAAGCATCTCAAGTATGTCTCCAAGCTTCTATTCACCACTTCCGTCTGCCCATCAATCTGTGGGTGATATGCTGTGCTCCTCTTCAATACTGTGCCCTGCATCCTAAATAACTCCCTCCAAAAATGGCTCAGGAACACCTTGTCCCTATCCGAAACAATAGACTCCGGTACCCCATGCAGGCGGACTATCTCTCTCACAAAAGCTACTGCTACTGATATTGCAGTGTATGGGTGTCTCAAGGGAATGAAATGAGCATATTTGCTCAATCTGTCAACCACTACAAATATGACCGTGTACCATTCTGATTTTAGAAGCCCATCAATAAAATCCATAGTAATCTCCTCCCAAACCTTCTCTGGTAGGGCTAGAGGCTGTAGTAATCCCCCTGGTGCCATCGTCATGTACTTGCTCCGCTGGTAGGTGTCACACTTAGCCACCATCTCCTCTATGTCTTTCCTCATCCCTTTCCAGTATAATTCAGCAGCAATTCGGCTATAAGTTTTCTGCACTCCTGAATGCCCTCCTATGGCACTCCCATGAAACTCCTGTAGAAGATGGGGAATATAAATGGAAGACTTAGGAATCACACTCCTTCCCTGATAGTACAGTCTTTCCCCCACAACTGTGTAGCCTGGGTGGCTGTTTTCATTTGAAAGCACTTCTTCTTTGATTCTCCTTAGTTCCTCATTCTGGATGCTCTCCTCTTTGATGGCTCCTCAATCAATCAGAACCGGTACCGATACAGCAATCTCCTGGAGCTCCCCCATACAGCGTGATAAGGCATCCGCTGCCTTATTCTCTAGTCCTGGCCGATAGTGGATCTCAAAATCATATCCGAGCAGCTTGGACAACCACCTCTGATGCTCCTCTGTGACCATCCTCTGCTCTAGCAAGTATTTCAGGCTCCTCTGATCAGTCCTGACAATAAAATGTCTGCCCAATAAATAAGGTCTCCACTTTTGGATGGCCAGTACAATCGCCATCAGCTCTCTCTCATAGACCGACTTCAGCCTAGCCCAGGACGACAGTACCTGACTGAAGTAAGCTATGGCCCTGTGGTTCTGCATCAATACTGCTCCCAATCCGTAGCCTGAAGCATCTGTCTCCAACACAAACACCTGGTTGAAGTCTGGCAGAGCAAGCACTGGCACCGTTGTCATGGCCTTCTTAAGCTTCTCAAAATCCTCAGAAGCTGCTTCCCCCCATAAAAAATTGTCCTTCTTCAACTGCTCTGTCAGTGGTCCTGCTATGGTACTGTACCCTCTCACGAACCTCCTGTAGTAGCCGGTCAGTCCCAAAAATCCTATGAGCCCCTTCAAGGACTTGGGTTGAGGCCAGGCCAGCATTGCCTCTATCTTGGACTGGTCTGCAGCCACTCCCTCCTGGGATATCACGTGTCCCAGGTACTCCACTTGTGCCTGAGCGAAGTCGCACTTCTTGAAATTGGCCTTCAGCCGATGCTCCCTTAGCACCCCCAACACCACTCTCAGGTGTTCTAGGTGTTCCTCTTCAGTCCTGCTATAGATGAGAATGTCATCAAAAAATACCAACACAAACCTGCGAAGGTGTGGCTTGAAGATCCGGTTCATCAATGCCTGGAATGTCGCTAGTGCATTGGTGAGGCCAAAAGGCATCACCAGAAACTCGTAGTGGCCCTCATGAGTCCTGAAGGCTATCTTCTGTACATCTTCCTTCCTCATCCTGATCTGATGATAGCCTGACTTCAGATCAATTTTGGTGAACAAAGCAGCTCCATGCAGCTCATCCATCAACTCGTCAATCACAGGGATGGGAAACTTATCAGGCACTGTCTCTTTGTTGAGAGCTCTATAGTCAACACAGAACCTCCAACTCCCATCCTTCTTTTTCACCAGCAGAACTGGGCTAAAGAAAGGGCTCACACTGGGCTGAATGATCCCCCATTCTAGCATTTCCCCCACCAATTTCTCAATCTCATCTTTTTGCACCTGAGGGTATCTGTAAGGTCTCACACTGATAGGGGAGACTCCCTCTTTCAGGATGATCTGATGCTCCCGCTCTCTGTCAGGTGGGAGTCCCACCGGAGGTTGGAACACATCCTCGAACTCCTGTAGAAAGGGCTGAACCAACGCAGGAATGGGTTTTTCTTCGCCCTCCTGTTGATCCTCCAAGCTCTGCAACTCCACCAGGAAACCTCCTCCCTCCTCATGGATAATTTTTACCATCGACCTGAGTGACACTCCAGCTCTGGACAAAACTGGTTCCCCCCTCAGCTTCACCCTCTTGCCTTCTACCATCAGTTCCATCACCATGGTTCCCCAGTTCACCTTGGTTTCACCCAAGGTCTGTAGCCATTTCATGCCCAAAATGACATCGATGCTACCCAACCTCAGGGGTAGGAAATCCTCCACCACCCTGATCTCCTGTAGGCTCATCTCCACCTCCTTGCAGATCCTCGTGCTAGACTCAATCTTTCATGTCCCCATCATCACCCCATAACTACATGTCTCAGTAGGCTCCATCCCCAGCTCCTCCGCCACCTGGGTGGATATGAAATTGTGGGTTGCCCCACTATCGATCAGTACTACTACCTCCCTCCCATGGATCTTCCCCTTCACCTTCATGGTATGACTAGGAATAAATCTCATCACAGAATTGAGGGATACCTCGGCCACCTCCAACTGGGGGTCACTCTGCTCCTCATCAGAGTCATCACCCTCCTCAAGCGCCTCGTCTATATAGACGGTGAGAGCCCGAAGAGCGCGATCCTTGCATCTGTGCCCTGGAACAAACTTCTCCTCACATCTGAAACAAAGGCCCTTGGCCCTCTTCTCCTGCATCTCCTCCTCAGTCAATTTCTTGAAGCTTCCTGCAGTTCTAGTCACCCCGCTCTTCTCCTTTCCACTCTCTCTAGGGACACTAGGGCTTGGCCCTTTTGGAGCCAAGTAAGTGGTAGTTGTCCTGGTGGGACCTCCTGAGTGGTTGTTCCGCCAACTTCGAGCGTTGGTCTTCTGGTTCTCCACCAGCTGAGCCAACTCCATTGTCTCCCTCAGGTCTCTCGGTCTCATGACCTTCACAGCATCCCTAATTTCTGGCTTGAGCCCCTTCATAAAGTTCCCCCCCAACGTGCTGTTCGATAAGCCCTCCATGTCGCCCACCAGACTCTCGAATTTCTTTCTGTATTCCTCCACTGTCCCCTCCTGAGTGAGGGCATAGAACTGCTCGGAGATCTCCCATGGGCTGCCCCCCCTGAATCTCTCTCTGATGGCCTCCTTGAAATCCCTCCACGTTCTCACCGGATCCCACTTATCCATGTACTTGAACCAGGCAAAAGCAGCCCCTTCCAAGCACATGCTAGCAGCCATCAATCTCTCATCCTCCATAAGGACATTCACTGAAAAGTACCTTTCCACCTTGTGGATCCACTCATCCACATTTCCCTCTTCGAAGACAGACATTTTTAGCTTCCTGGCCCTCGTGTCCATCCCGTATGCTCTGTTCCCCCCATGGCCTCCTCTGTCCCAGGCAATGGGGTCTTCCCAAGTTCCTCTTTCTCCATATCGGGGCTCATCCTCCCTCCTCGGCCGTCGATAGCCATCTTCCCCTCGCGCTCCGCCATGGTGGTTATGGATCCCCCATGGCCGGTCCACTGGGTCGGGCCTCTGATGACGCCAATCATCCTCTCTTTCTTCCCTGAAGTCTCTCCTTCTTTCCTGCTCTTCCCTCCTGATGGACTCCCGATGTAACATTCTTCCGTTGCTACCAAGCAGTTCCACCTCCTCTTCCCCTTCCGGATTTGCCTTCTCCTTACCCTTGCTCCCACTACCTTCTCCTCTTTCCTCCGCTGGCACAGCTCTTGCTTGCCCTTCCAACAACTTTTTCATCATCTCCTCCAATGCCATGAATTTCCCTTCCATATTCTCACTCAACGTCGCCATCTTCTCCTCCAGATCCGCCTTAAATTGACCCACTTCGGTCTCCAAGACTTCTACACGTTTAGATGCCATGGGAACCAAAAAATGGTCTCCGGATCCCTTCCGAAAAGCAAAAATCTGCAGCGAAACAGTGGAAAACAGCCCCCCACCGTCCGGATCTTCGCTCTGATACCAATTTGATAGGTTCCACTTGAATATTCCAAGTGATTCCTATCGGATTCTTGCCAAAACACAATTATTCCACTGTTTTCAATGGAAAACAGCCACCAAACAGTAGAAAAAACTGAGAGAATAAGGAGAAAACGTTGGAAAACAATAGAAACAATTGTATTCCACTAGTAGACGAACAAAACCAAAGCAAGATACAATGTTCTTCGATTCGAGAGGAAGAACCACTCTCCAACAATCTCCGGCAACGCCAAGAGCCCAAACAAGAAAACCTAGAAACCAAAACTCTTCTCTAATTCAAGATGAAACCCTAATCTCCCCTTAACTCCCTATTAATACAATCTAATTCAAAATAAAAGCAAAAGGACTTCTCTACCCTTCCTTCTCCCTCCAAAAACACTTAACCCAAGTTTGAATTGCAAGTGGACCCCACTCCTTGGCCCCCTCTCTCTTCCGCCCGGCTCTATGTCCGTCTGCAGTAGACCTGGACCGGTCCAGGTTGAGCCGATCCAAGGTGGACCGGCATAACATAATGATGATGTCAAAATGATTCTATTGAAATCTCTTCTCGCAAATAGTGGATAAATTACTTATATAATATTCCTTGAAAGAGGGAAAATGTAAATTTTTTTTTTTTTTTTTGTGGGGGGGGGGGGGGGGGGGGGGGGGGGGAGGGGGGGGGATGTAAATGTTAATGAAACAAACTGTTCTCTGCATGAATAGTAAACGTTTGGCTTGCTTATATACTCGGAAGGATCATTCATGGAGGTAGCCAACAAACTGTTCTCTCCATGAATGGTAAACAAATAGCATATAGTCAAGACAGAACTTCCTTTCTTTCTTACCAAATGAGGCACGACAAACTTGATCCAGTATTTGAGAACTTGTGGGTATCATAAGAAACAAATCAGCATTAAGTATGTTGAATATGCATCAGCATTCAAGAAAACAATGGATAAAAGTTTCAGAATCACCATGGTAGAATTGGCAATTATTTTGAATGAGAATCTTACAGTTGCGAAGCACACCTATACTTTTCTACCTATTCTCAAGGGATAGCCAAACATGAAGAGATAATCAGCTAAAACATCGCTTATGCCATGTTTGGTTGTATCAACTCACTTCAGCAAGATAATTGTAAGAATCAAGAAGAAAATCCTTGTGTAGGATCATTAAGACCACTCTATCACATTTGATCAGTCTTAAGGGTGTCAATTTCGGGTAACGGGTCAGATTCGAGTCAAATCCCGAATTGACCTGACTTTATTCGGGTCAACCCGAAACCAACATGTTTTTACAAATGGACCGGTTTTTCGGACTTGAACCCGACCCGCTTCAGGTTCGGGTCAATCCTACCCGACCCGTAAGTCTTAAACCTTATTCAGTTATTCTGATTTCCCATAACTCACGCACGCAGATCGATCCTCCAGCAGCGGCCGCCGGTGGGGCAGCGGCAAAGGTGCAGGTGACGACGCGACAGTGGGCAGGCGACTCGAGCAAACGCGACAACAACTCGATGTGACGTGGGCAACCGGGGCAAGCGGGCCGCATGCAACACGGGCAGATGGGTTTTTCTGGGTCATTCCCGGGTTTCCGGGTCAACGTGAACCCGACCCGATTTTGCAAACGAGTCAATTTTCTGGACCCGCTTCTGGTTTGGGTCAACCCAAACCTGAAATTTTCATATCTGATTTTAGGGTCAGGTCTAATATTTGACACCCCTAATCAGTCTTTTGACCAATCTTATATAGCAACATCTGAATACTGCTAATGGTATAGCAAGAAGTCCCTGGACCAACGACATAAGCATTCCCATAAATTCTAACGACCAAGAGAATAGCAGAAAGCATTGAAGAATCAGGGAGAACAAAAATTCTGCTAGCATGGGCAATCAAATGGTACAGCAAGCCAACTAGACGTAGTACAAAGTACAAATCCTTTCTCCCTTCGTCGTTTATTCATCTAAGCTTTAGAAAAGTGGATTCTCTTGTATAGTGCTTTAAAACAAGTAGAGAAGGCCAAGGAGATTCATAAGAAGATGCTAAAGGAGATTGAAATTAGAAGTTGCTAATTCACAAGCATATAGTCGTATAATTAACATCCTTGTTGCCATATATTATAGAGTTGACACGAAATGATGGACTTTCAATGATAAATAAATAAATAAATAAATAGTAAAGAAATCAAAATTTGTTTACAAGAAAATGGAGAAAAAGCTGGTCGACTTACCTTGACACATAGATCAGCTTAATGAAATATTATACTAGTCATCGTCATCATCATCACTATAATTGCTTTCATAATAATTCTTGTTACCAGCTTCCATAATCTCTATTTGATCAGAACTAGTAAAAACAAATTTGCTTGAACTCCAAGCAGGAGGGAAAGTCTTCTGCAATGCTTGTGTGAGCTCACCACCTGCTCTCTCAATCTTCAACAGGCATTTCGACCAATGAACTGCCGTTCTCATGTCAACGGTCAATTCACGGTCAACCATTTCTCTGCACACACTCAAAATCCCCAAGTAAACGAACTCCTCGGAAACCGTTGCCCTCGATAAAAGTGAACTCATTAAGCAATGGTAAGCAGCATTGTCTGGCTTCAGTCCTCTCCTTTTCATCTCTTCAAAGCACATCAAAGCCTTCTCTGGAAGAGAAGCCCGCGCCCAACCTCTGATTAGTGTAGTATATGTTTTAATGTTAGCTGTGACTCCAGCAGCCTCCATTTCTTCAATCACCTTAATTGCTTTCTGCAAAAACAATACAAGAAAGGGATCATACAGTTTTCTTTATAATACTGAAGAGAAGCTGGTACTTCCTAAAGAGCCGTTATAATATATATAGCCAGCCAGTCTACTACATATCCTATTAATATTGGACAGCGAAATCTTTACTCGGTATGAAATTTCATACAGGAGATTATATAAAAATAAATAAAATTAATTAAAATAATATATAAAAAAAGATGTCTGAAAAAATAGATAAAAAAAGGAGAAAAAGATCAAAATGATCCCTCAACTCTTTGTGAGGGATCAAAATAGTCACCAACTCTTTTAATGGTCCAATTGGTCTCTCACCTCCTTAAAAAGAGACATTTTTAATCCTAACATCAAATTTTGAGTTTAATGGTGTTAAATCAAGGATATTTTCGTTATTTTTAATTAAATTAATTACTAATGTAATTTCAAATGATTGTAATTTAAAAACATTTATTAAATATTTTTTAATAAAAATTTTATTAATAATTCTAGCTTTAATTTAAAAAATTATTAATAATTCTAATTTTAATTTATGAACATTATAGATAAGAATTATTAATAAATTTTTATTAAAGAAATGCTTAATAATTTTTTTTAAATACTATTATATGAAAATTATATTTAATAAATAATTTAATTAAAAAATGACCAAAATACCTTTTAATTTAACACCATTAAATCTAAAATTTGATGTTATGACTAAAAAGGCCCCATTTTAAGGAGTTGAGAGACCATAGTTTACAGGGGGGTCAAAGATTATTACGGGAGAAGAGCACAACAAAGATGGCGCTAACGTGGTGGCAAAAGTCAAAGCTGAATTAAAGTGAAAAGATAAATATCAAGCATGTCTAGAACGATAAAATTAAAGAAAGCGAAACTGGTTTTTTTTTTCTTCCCTAGTGATGAAGTGATATATTATTGTATAATGTTAAAATAAAGTAAAAAAAAACATAAATCTGCATACGTGTATGTATTCCTCTATTAACAAATCTAGAGTTTTGGATTACCTGCATATCACCTGCCCTACAGCATGCATTAATGAAAGAAGTATATGTATGTATGTCAGGCAGAACTCCATCAAGTTTCATTTGCTGAATCAAGTCAGCAGCTTCCCATACATCCCCCCTCCGAGCCCAACTACAACCAAAAAATAAAAAATAAAAAAGAAAAAAAGAAGAAGAAGAAAACAGAAAACTTTCAATCAAGATAATCTCCATAGGGACAAAGGAATAGGAACTGAAGTGAAGAAAACTTATAAGCAGTGATAAAAATGAAAATGGTAAATCCTGGTGTCCTTTGTTAATCAGAATTTTGTGATGCTAGAAGCAACATACTACCATATTATGCTAAAATATGATGTTGACAAAGCTAAGAAGAAGGTAAAGTTCAAACTAAAAACACTCCAACAATATAGTGTATACTTATTTTAAGTACCATGTTTACAGTGACTAGATCATCACAACACGTATATAATAAGTTGCAGTATTAAGAATGATATCTTGGAAAAGAACAATGATAAAATTCAAATGATTATACAGATCGACATTCCAGAATTTTGAAGTTGTCATTATCTGGATGGGATCAGTAGTTTGATAGGCCGGTTCACCCTGAACAGACCCAGGAGCCGGCCCAGCGGCCGGCTAATGTCTATAGGAGGCGGAAAGGGGGTCCGCCTCCTTTAATGCTGCCGCCCACTTGGAGCAATGGGGAGAGAACGATCCTCCTTGGAGTTCTTGGGTGTTTTGGCTCTAGATTGTTTTGTCTAGAGATTTGGGAGAGAACGATCCTCCTCTCGAATTGAGGATCACTTGTATCTTGTTCTTGTGTTTGTTTGGCTTTGATTCTCTTATTGCAATCCATCATTTTGGGGCTGATTTCGCCTAGATTTTGCATTATTCTCGCTGTTTTCACCAATTAGTGATAGGTTTGCTTGCGAACTCAAGTATTTCCTATCATAGTTAACATAACCTAATCGGATACACAAAAGGATGCTAGTATGTATGCATATGGATTAAGAACTATAACATTATCATGATTCAAACTCAAATAATAAGATTTCCTACTGACTGGCACTAACCCATCAATCAATATGTTATATATAAAGGTGTTCCGTGGAATTTTTCGAGCACTCATTTCCCTGGTTACTGCCAAGGCACTCTGCATCCGGCCCGATTTACAGCATGCCTTGAGTAATGACTCATAGGTAAATACATCAAGTTTCAGACCAGCATCCTTAATTTTAGTGAAATATTCAAAAGCTTTGCCAGTATCACCATCAGCTGCATAGCCTTCCATGATTGTTGTGTAAGTATGCTCATTTGGAGATATGCCAGCTAGAATCATTTTGTCAATTACTCCAACCGCCTTCTCCATCTATAGCAAATAAAACACATTAGAGTATAAGAGGCTGTTTGATAGTGTGACAAATATGATGTAATAATAAGATGTTTACTGGTAAATAAAAGTTTGTGTTTTCTTCCAAGTAGGAGAAATCCGCATAACCATTTTTCTTCATAAATCTCCGCACTTAGTAGTTAAGGGTTCTACTTTGCATTGTAACCTATTTGAAATAAAATAAAGAAGTCCCACACCCTTAGCAAATAGTTAAAAAGTATGAAAGTACCTGATGCTTGCGAGCCAGACCAAGAATAAGAACATTATAAGTTTCAACTGTTGGGATGCAACCAAGTCGTCTCATTAGATCAAAAATATCCAGAGCTCTTCTAGTATCTCCAGCTGTTGCAAAACCATAAATGATAGGCCTGAACGTCCGTGATGAAGGTTTGTGCCTTTCTTTTTGCATTTCATCTACAAGACAAATAGCCCGCTCCATGTTACCCATCTTGCAGAATGCATTGATGATAATGTTGTAAACAATAGCATCAGGCTTCAAGCCAGATTTTAGCATCTCCTCAAAAATAATGAAAGCATTGGCATAATCATCTAATTGTATAAAGCCATTGATCAACATTGAATATGTCTTGCTGTTATGTTTAATCCCACAAGACTCCATTATTTTGCAAACTTCAACGGCCTTTGACATCTTTCCAATCTGAAAGAAAAAACATAAAATTTATTATATATGAGATTGTAACCAGACATATTGGAATAAAGCGTTTAGAATATCTAGCACAAACAATAACAACAAGCATTATCCCACTATGTGTGGTCAGCTACACGAATCTTTTTTCTCCATGTACTATTAAGAGTCAAGTTCTCATTTAAATCTAATATTAAAGGTCATTTTAAATACTTTCTAATAAAGTCTTTTTAAGTCTACCTCTACATTTGTTAACATAGGTCGGATCTAATACATCACTCTCCTAACAAGTTCATCAAAAGGTCGACCATTTATGTGACCAAACTATCTAAGGCGACTCCATCTAATCTTATCTATCAGTGAGCCCTCAAAACTTTTCACATATATACTCATTTCGCACTCTGTCTCTAACTGTAAAGCTACTCATCCACTTGAGCATCCTCATCTTTACAACACTAAACCTTTTTATGCTTCTCTTTTAATGGTCAATATTCTGCGCCATAAAGCATTGGAAGTCTCACCACCATCTTATAAAATTTTCCCTTAAGTTTGAGGGGTATTTTTCTATAACACAACAGGGTTGAACCATTTCTCCACTTCAACCATCCAACTTGAATAATACTAATAATATCACCATCTATTTCACCATCACTTTGAACAATAAACCCAAGATATCTAAAATTTGCACTATTTATAATAACTTAATCACTCAATGTCACGATCTCACCATTAGATCTATTCCTACTAAAATTACACTCCATGCATTCCATTTTAGATCTCAAATGAAAACCTTTAGAGTCTAAGATTAACCTCCATAATTCCATTTTTTTCATCAACTCCCTCTCTAGTTTTATCAACAAGAAGAATATCATCAGCAAAAACCATAAACCAAGGTACATCCTCTTGCAAATGTAATAAGAACATCCATGACTAAACCAAAAAGATATGGACTTAAAGAAGAATCTTGACGAAGTAATCCAACTAAAATAAATAAAAAATACTTAGTCAAGCAATCTTGTGTTTGAACGTGAGAAATAACTTTTGCATGCATATCCTTAATGACTTGAATATAAGCATCATTAACTCCTTTCTTTTCTAGAACTCCCCAAAGCACTTCTCATGGAACTTTATCATATGTTTTTTTCTAAATCAATAATATCATATGTAGACCCTCCTTACTCTCTCCATGCTTCTCCACAAACTTCTCATCAAATGTATAACTTTTATGCTAGACCTGCACGGCATGAATCCAAGATTCCAAATTAATTTTGAGAAACATTAATATCACGTCATAACCTATGCTCAATTATTCAATCCCCCATAACTTTGATGTATGACACATTAACCTAATTCCTCTATAATTCACACACTCTTGTGTATCACCTTTATTCTTAAAAATGAGAAACAACACACTCCTCCACTCATATAGTATCTTTTTAGTCTTCAAAATAATATTAAAAAGCTTTGTGAGTAAAAAAATTCCTTGATCTTATAAACACATCCACACGTGTATTTGAATTTCATTGGGTTCTACAGCTTTTCCACAATCATTTTCTTTAAAACCTCTATAACTTTGATTTTACTAATAAGATGATAAAAATAAAATTCTTTATTTTCATTTAGACTGTTAAGATCACTAAAGTCAATCTTATTCTCACAACCTTCATTGAAAAATTTATCGAAATATTTCATCCACCAATGTTAAATGTCCCCTTATAATAAAAATATTTTTTATCTTGATCCTTAATGTAATTCACTTGAACTAAATATTTATTTCTCACATCTCTTTATTTGGCTAACTTATACATATATCTTTCTTCTTCTTTAATATCTAATCTATTATATAAATCACTAAAAGCTAAATTTTTACATCACATATTATTTTTTTAGAATTCCTATAGGGCCCTCTATAACTTTCTCAATTTTTCAAACTTCTACATCTAAATTAATTTATACAAGAAACCAAATATTTCTTTTATTCTACTACCTAATGAAGCATTAAAAAACGAGCTATAATAAATTTTATATTGTAAGGAAAAGAGAAGTTACTACAATAGATCCTTTCATCCTCCAAGTTTAGTCAAACTTGCCAAGAACTAGTGTTAATATAGCTTATCATTTTTAAGAGGGGAAATCTAGTAAGTGGGTTAATCGCATGGATGAGGAGAAAACAAATGACTTGCTAACCACAAAGGATGATGACAAACTTAAAACTCAGTGATAGGTGGAAAGAACTGATATCTTCATTAAAGAATTCTTTGCTATCACAGGAGATATATTTCTCTTCTTGCTAAACAGTTATAAGCACAAAAAAATAAGCCCAATCCTTCTTGTACCATTTTGGAAGAGTATTTATAAATGAACAGGGAAAATCAAACCGTCAGGAAATGAATGATCATTGATGGTCAGTTGCCTCATGTTAAATCTCAACCTCACGATCCAAAAAGAAATCCACTGTTGTGAACAGTAATCCGTGGGAAGATTACCTGGATCACATTAATTCCTTCCATAGTTGATTTATTGATTTAGGAATAATTGTATTCTCATTATTATAGAGTTATTTGTTTCCTTATCAAAACATCTTGTATAGATCTATAAATAGGGAGTAGATTGCATAATAAAATTTAAGCTTTTCCACTCAAACTTCCTTATTTAAACATGGTATCAGAGAGATGAAGGATCAAGGAAGTAAAGAGGAAACCATCGAAAGCCAGAGTCTAGCGGGACGAAGACTTACCAGACGCAGCCTAAAGCCAAAGTCTCGATCTCAAGGGATGGAGCATTGCCAACGGAGCCCGAAGCCTAGCAGACAGAACCGGAAGTCGCGGCCTCGCGAGACAGAGCTTTGCCGACGGAAGACGAAGCCTCAAGCCACGATCTAAGGGGAGAAGTTCTGCCGACGGGAGACGTAGCTTTGCCGACGGAAGAAATCTCGCGGAGAAAGCTGTGCCGACAGCGAGAGAGGAAGCCAAAGTACGAAGCCGGGAGGGAGACTCTGCGTGCGTGCGGAATCTTGCAGGAGAAGCAAGGAGCTCCTTGCGTACCCTCTACCCGATCCAAGTCTCTTAAAAACTTGGCTCGACCCTGTTAATTAAACCGAGAAAAAAAAATCGACCTTTATTGTCGATTAGAAAATTTTTGGGAGCCTTCATTGTTGTCCAAAAATCAAATAGATAGTCTTCATTACTATTATTTGATTCAAAAATGTCAGAAATTAACTATTCTTCAAACACTACCCACCTTGAGGATTCTATGGTGCACCAAGGACGATGTGACCTTCAAAGCATGCAACCTTCATATCGTCTAAATGGGAAGAACTACCTGAAGTGGTCTTAATTTGTGAAAACCTACTTGAAGGGGAAAGGTAAAATACATCACCTCCTTGGAGGAGGACCAAAAGAAGGAGATACTGAATTTGAAGCATGGGATGAAGCAGACTCCATGATTATGTCATGGTTGTGGAATTCCATGACTCCAGAAATTAGTGATACATTTATGTTCCTTTCGACTGCAAATGATATATGGGATGCGGCCAAACAAACCTTCTCCAAAGCTCGTGATGCGGCTCAAATCTTTGAAGTTAAAGTCAAAGTACAAATCATGACGCAGGGGAGTAAGACCGTGACGAAGTATGCCACCATTCTACAAAATCTGTGGCAGAAACTTAACCACTATAGGTGCATTGAAACCACATGTCCGGAAGATGCTGCGATCCTAAAGAATTTTATTGAAAAAGATAGAGTTCATGATTTTCTTGCAGGACTCAATGCAGAATTTGACCAAGTTAGAGTTCAGATCCTCGGCAAAGAGGAGACACCATCACTCAACGAGACCATTTCTCTCATCCGCGCAGAAGAAAGTTGAAGAGGAGTGATGTTAGAACCAAAGGTCGTTGAAAGCTCAGCAATGGTGATGAACAAAGAATCATCATGGAAGGAGAAAGGTAAAGATTCTTCAAAATTCAAAGATAAAGACTCACTTTGGTGCAGCTATTGCAAAAAGTCAAGACACACAAAAGAAACATGCTGGAAGATACATGGAAAACCCCCCAGCAAGGAGTGGAATCAAAAGGGTGAAACAAGGAGCACATCTCATGCCAACAACACTACAAGTAAACTAGAAGCTCAGTCCAGCCTTGGAGAATTCAACAAAGAAGATATTGATAAATTAAAACGACTCCTGGTATCTTTTGAAAAACCAAATGCTTCTTCTTCACTTGCACTCTCAGGTAAGACTCCAATTTCTATTAGTTTAAGTGCTTCCATAAATCATTTAAAGGAATTATGGATTATTGATTCAGGAGTCACAGATCATATGACCCACTCACCAACCCACCTCATAAACTATACTCCTTGCCCAATCAACAAAAAAATCATCACTGATGATGGTTCTCTTACCACGGTAGCTAACCAAGGAGACATCATATTATCTCCATCCCTCACCCTAAAAAATGTGCTCCACGTACCACAATTATCCACAAACCTGATATCAATATAAAAACTTACCAATGACCATAATTGTCAAGCATTGTTTAACCCTACTTATTGCTTATTTCAGGACCAGAGATTGGGGAAGAAGATTGGACTTGCTAAGGAGAGAGCAGGATTGTACTACCTGGAAGAACCAAACCAATCTAAAAGAAGTTGCTCTTTGTATCCCTAGTCGATAGGAACTCGACTATTTGGCTTCATCATTATAGACTAGGACACCCATCTTTTGATGTCCTAAAACATATGTATCCACAACTTTTCCATAAATTAGACAATAAAATTTTTCATTGTGAAACCTGTGAGTTGGCTAAACATAAAAGAACCTCATTCCCAAATAAAAGTGAGAGATGTGCTACTCCTTTCTACCTTATTCATAGTGATATATGGGGACCCTCTAAAATTCCTAATATCTCTAGGGCACGCTGGTTTGTGTCATTCATTGATGATTGCACTAGAGTCTTTTGGATCTATCTCCTTAAACATAAATCCGATGTTAGCACCATTGTTCTCATCTTTCATTCAATGATCAAAAATCAATTCGGGGTAAAAATAAGGAGTTTCCGCTCCGATAATGCCAAAGATTATTTCAACCAAACCCTTTCCTCCTACTTCAAGAGTGAAGGGATCATCCATGAGTTCTGTATTCACACCCCACAACAAAATGGGATTGCAGAGAGGAAAAATGGTCACCTTCTAGCCTCCACCCGAGCTTTCCTATTTCACTACAATACACCCAAATCCTATTGGGGGGAAGCTCTTTTAACTGCAGCATATCACATAAACCAACAACCTTCAACTGCCTTAGGCCTCAAAACTCCAATGGAGACCTTGTCCTCTTTTTACCCAGAGTTTCGAACCCATCATAATCTTGCACCCAAAATCTTTGGATGCACTACCTATGTTCATATTCACAGTCATGAACGAGGAAAATTAGATCCAAGAGCACTCAAATGCATCTTTGTTGGCTATTCTACTACCCAAAAAGGGTATAAGTGTTATCATCTACCCACAAGGAAAACCTTTGTCTCTATTGATGTTACCTTTGCTGAACAAAATTCATATTTTTCAAAAACTCATCTTCAGGGGGAGACTGAACTTGAGGAAGATGAGGAAAATGAACTAGCACCTCTTGACCTTCCTTCACCACCTCAGAACAATCCACCTGAAACCTAAAAAAGGGAAACAAATGACAACGCTATCATTAGATTTGGAAAGGTTTACTCCAGACGTACAAGCTCAAGCAGTGCTCCAAAGCAGATCCAAGAATCTGAACCATCTCCTGGAGATAAGGTAAGTTCACCACCTCCCTTATACCCTATAAACAACTCTATATCTTTCAACAACTTCTCATCGTCATACAAAAATTTCAATGTTACATTAGAAGATATCCATATTCCTAAAGATGTTTCTGAGGCCTTATCTGATAAAAATTGGAAAAATGCCATGAAGGATGAAATGCAAGCCCTAGAGAAGAACAAAACATGGGAGATCGTCAATCTACCGATAGGGAAAAAATCAGCCGGCTGCAAATGGGTGTTCTCAGTAAAATACAAAGCTAATGGCACGCTAGAGAGATATAAGGCAAGACTAGTGGCAAAAGGGTTTACTCAAACATATGGCATTGACTACCAAGAAACGTTTGCACCTGTAGCCAAGATGAATATCGTCTAAATACTACTCTCACTAGCAGCCAAGTATAATTGGCACCTGGAACAATTGGATGTGAAAAATGCATTCCTGCATGGGGATTTAGAAGAAGAGATATTTATAGAAATACCACCAGGGTTTAAAGAAAAATCTGAAGGTGACAAGGTGTGCAAACTAAAAAAAACTCAATATGGGCTCAAACAATCACCAAGGGCCTGGTTCGGAAGATTCTCTAAATTCATGCTCCTGAATGGGTATCGTCAGAGTCAAGGGGATCATACACTATTCTTCAAACACTCAGACTCAGGGGGAGTCACAATATTATTAGCGTATGTTGATGATATTATTTTGACTGGAAATAATGAAGAGGAGAAAACTAGTTTAAAGAAAAGTCTTACTAAGGAATTTGACATCAAAGAACTTGGTAGACTAAAATATTTCCTCGGAATTGAAGTAGCTTACTCCAGCAAAGGAATCTTCATTTCATAATGTTGACCCCTATACCTTAGACCACGCGAGAAAGAACTCAAACTGGTAAATAAAGCGTTATGTACTTTGGCGTCATATATCACTTGAAAGGCCAAATAACCTCCGACTGCCGAATGGATAGTATCGTTGTGATCAGGACACCGAACTCTGCTGGGTCGAGGCCCCTCGCAATTGAATCAGACGAGATCGATCAAAAGGGATGGCCGACACTCGAGATTAAAGCGCGAGGTTGATCAAATAATGTCGGATCGACAAACAGACTTCACCGTTGCGTCCGGAATAATGTCAACCTCTAAAAACTGCAATTTTGTTTATTCAATTTGAAGCGCCCATATTGGTGGCACATATCTCGAGGCAATCCCAATATAATGCAATGACGCGCATATTGCGGAAATTCACCTCAACGGAGACGACATGACATCTGATTGCCAAACGGATGGCACCATCGCGTCCGGAACGTCGTCAACATTAAAAGTATACATCTTATTTGATTAAATTGGATCATTTGGGGTGGTGTCGTAAATATCAAAGGGCAGTTCAAATTAGAGGCGAGGTGCACGCTATGAAGAAAAATTAGCCTCGTCGGTGGTGAAATGACGTCCGATCGCAGAACGGATGACGTCGTTGCGTCCGGAACGTCATCAACATTAAAAGTATACATCTTATTTGATTAAATTGGATCATTTGGGGTGGTGTCGTAAATATCAAAGGGCAGTTCAAATTTGAGGCGAAGGTGCGCGCTATGAAGAAAAATTAGCCTCGTCGGTGGCGAAATGACGTCCGATCGCAGAACGGATGACATCGTTGCGTCCGGAACGTTGTCAACATTAAAATTCTACATCTTATTTGATTAAATTGGATCATTTGGGGTGGTGTCGTAAATTTCAAAGAATGATTCAGATATGTTACGAAGGCACGCATTACGAGGGAACTAAGCCTCGTCGTCGCCTAAATGACATTTGATCGATGAACGGACAGCGTCATTGTGTCCGGAACATCCCCGACATTCAGAATATACATTTTATTTAATGAATTTGAATCGTCTGAAGTGTTAAAAATTTTTAAATGCAGTTAAAACATGATGCGAAGGCCTGCGTTACGACGGAAACGAGGCCTCGAAGATGCTCGGATGACGTCCGATCGATAAACTGACAACTCCATTGCGTCCGGAACATCGTCGACATTCAGACTATATATTTTATTTAATAAATTTGAATAGTCTGAGATGGTGGCAAATTTCTAAGCAATTCAAATATGATATAAAGGCCTGTGTTACGACGGAAACAAGGTCTCGAAGATGCTCGGACGACATCCGATTGACAAACGGACAGCGCCATTACGTCCGGAACGTTGTCGACATTCAGAATATATATATATTTTTAATAAATTTGGATCATTCGAGATGGTGGTGAATTTTTAGGCGATGCAAATATGATATAAAGACCTGTGTTACGATGGAAACGAGACCTCGAAGATGCTCGGACGACGTCCGATCGATAAACGGACAACACCATTGCGTCCGGAACATCGTCTCCATTAAGAATCTACATTTTATTCTATCAAATTAGATCGTTTGAGGTGGTGTCGTAAATTTCAAAGGTGATCCAAATTTGATGCGAAGGCACGTACTACGAGAGAAATTAGTCTCGTTCGAGATGACACGACGTCCGATCATTAAACGGATAGCGTCATTACGTCCGGAACGTCGTCGGCATTAGGAATATACATTTTATTTGATCAAATTAGATCGTTTAAGGTGGAGTCGCAAATTTTGAAGCGATTCGAATATGATGCGAAGGCTCGCGTTTCGATGGAAATTAGGCCTCGTCGTTGCCCAAACGACGTCCGATTGCGAAACGGACTACACCGTTGCGACCGGGACATCAGCAATACCCTAAATATACTACCAATTTGTCTAACGTCTGTATTCGATAAATCGACACATAAAACGAGGCAAAAGCACAAATTTCGAAGAAATCATGCAAATCAAAATCATTTTCATTGACTGATGCATCATTGTCATCCTCAATTAATGCTATTACTAATTATAGCAAGTCATTATTAGCGTTACCTATCAATCTAACCAAAACAATGCAAAGTCAAATTAAATATCAAATCTTATTAAAACTCTTACCTCGTATCAATTGAAATCTGCTCTGAATCCCTTGTCTAAAGCCCGTAAAATCCGCCCACAGCAAAGCAACGTCTATCTCAGCTTGCCATCATCCTTAAAATGAAATAGAAGAAAACTTCTCAGGGTGGGCTGCTTTCAGGCACACTAACTTCAGCTCCCTAAGCCTCTTCCTCCGTTCTTCTCTTCAGACCCCTCAATCCAGCCGACCACCAAACTTCTAACCTCAAGGCATCTACTCCTCTCCACCTCAACCCTCAACCCAACTACAGCAGCCACCTCCTAGTCTTGAGCTCCACATCCTAAACTTCCGTCCAGCACCCATACCTTCAACCGATCAAACAGCAAACTTCTGGAGCCAAAATCCCTCTTGCCTCATTTCCTCTGCTGCCCTCTCTCCGTCAAACTCCATACAACCAACCGCCCCGGTGGCTCTGAACTTGTCGTCCATTTCAGACTCAATACCGACGCAAACTATCATCGAGATTGCCATCAGTGCGATGACGTTTGTGGTGGTTATCACCATTCTTTGTATGCTGCGGAAAGAATAGAAAGAGCAAAGGTTGTGAATCGTGGATATGCAATGACAGAAAGTGAATATGCAGTTGGAAGATTGCTTGATGATTTGGGACTTCGAGAAAAGTAACAGTTTAGTTTCTTAATTCTCAAAACAAGCGCTATGTTGTGAAGAACGGAATGCCACAATCTATTCCTTCAAATCCAGTTGCACTAATCAAAAGCAATATCCTTTCGACACAATCAAAGTTGAAGATCCTATTGGAGCCGTTGTCATGGTGACATTCTGATAGAAGAGTCTCCATAAAGGTGTGTGATACAGGAATTTGAAATTAAACTCCAAAGTGTTATCCTATCTTATAACTTTGTTGGAGATTCTCCATGCAATGGTTGGTCTATTTCTTATGCAGCAAAATCATGTTAATGACTTGAATCTTATGAAAAGCCACGAATTAAGTTCAGTTATAAAGATGGCTCCATTATGTGATGTTCAAGAGATGGAAATCAGAGAAAGAGGAAATCATTTCAACCTTTATTTCCTCCCTATGATAAACTCTCACCTCTCTGTTTCTGTTGAAGAAGTAACAAGCAAACAGAGAGATAAGATTGTGAAGCATCATTCACATGAGGTGGGAAGAGAAAGATAATTTATGAATTCTCGTGACAAAATCTTGTGAAGTTTAGAATCTTATTGCTTATTTCTACTGTACTTTTATTTGTATCTTATGGAAGTGAAGCAAGAAACATAAGGTGTGTAAAAAAAAGAAAATGAAAAAAGAAAAAAAAGCAAGCAAAAAGAAAGAGAGATTTGTTACAAAAAAAAAGAGAAGGAAAAGAAAGTCAAAAAAAAAGGAGAGGTGTGGGAAGTTTATAATAAAAAAATAGATTTCAAAAAAAAAAAGAAATGGTTCTTTTCTCGATGCTTGCAACAGGCCGGCAAACCCCCAAGGCGCTCACGTAGCGTTGAGGGCGGGAAACCGGTGCGATGCTTACGACGAGATAAGGATCCCTCTGCAATGCTAGCAACGAGCCGACAAACCCCCAAGGCGCTCAAGTAGCGTTGTAGGGTGGGAAACCGGTGCGACGCTTGCGGCGAAGGGGATAAAAAAAAGTGTTTTCATTTTACCTTTTATTTTTATAAGTACCCCCAAACGCCCACGTGGTGCAGAGGGGAGAAATCCTGCTTATTTCTAACACATGTTTTTTTTTCTTCTTATAAAAAAACAAACCTAAACACCCTTAAATGCTCACGTAGCAGGCGGGGATAAAAAAATTTCATTCGTGACCGCGGTGTCATTTTTGACACCTACCTGAAGCGCTCACGTAGCGTCGAGGGGAAGGTTGCCTCTTGGTTTTTCCCCTAAACGGGGGAGACGCCGGGAGGCTGCCAAAATTTCCAATGAAACTGAAGATTTGGACAAATTTTGGAGAGCTTGAACTTGCAATCTTTTGGACAACATGGAACTCATTTTGACACTCAAATGAACTTGCAAGTGGACTTGATTAAACTCAATTGAGCTTGAACTCGGAGTAGAACTTGCACTATGACTTGGACTTGTGAACAATGAACTTAATATAAATTTGAGCCTAAATAAATGTTGAACAATAAAAGACTTAAATCAAATGAACTAATTGTTGTAGACATAAGCTCAAATTGGTCTCATGCTTGAACTTTACAAGCTTTGAACTAAAAAAAAATGAGCTTGGATTGAACTCAATTTGGACTTGAGCTTCATTCAAGAAAGTGCTATACAATGATTTTGAAATTGGAATAGCAATAATCTATAACTTTAAATTCAATTTGGATTAAAGCTTAATGATAAAAAAAAAAATAAAAATCATGATTCATTTGAATGATAAAATCAAAGATTTATGCATGAATTAATCATGTGCTCCAACATGAGATTTTTGGACAATAAAAATTTTGCAATTGTCATCTCAATTGAAATGGAAATATCAATGAGCACATAAAAAGAGAATTGTGAAGGGTATGGCTTGATTACAAAGCCATCATTTGAGAACTTTGGAGCAATAGTTGCTTTGCAAACATGAAGCATAACTAACTCCTAAATAGAAATTAATTGAACTAAATGAGTTATGACATGAATAAGAGCAATGTACCTCTATCATGCTCTTAAGTGATTGGAGATGATTGTTGTCAAGTAATCAACACAAGATGCATGGTGAAATTATCACCCAAACAACAAAGTCTCTTTCAAACTACAAACTATGTTCAAGAATAATGAAGATAGTGTGATCTCTAGCATCATTCACTTACAAATGATAGTGAAGGGTCATGCAAATTATTTAGCTTGAACAATCCACAAAGAGCATGAATGATTGTGACAATTCATACACAAGCATATGCTAAGGACTTGTGGGTTTCAATGTAATTTGCTTGAAGTGATTTCAATCAAATGAACTTCATGCAAGTAATACAACTCAAGTGAAGACGACGAATGTCACAACACCTTTACAATCAATCATTGTCCAATGTCGAGAAAATACGGTTATCCATTATAAATAAAGATTGATGATACTACAATAAGTGCTAGCACCTACAAATTAAGTAGCAATAGCCAATGAATGTTGTAATGTTCTTGTAGTCAACCCTCATTCAACATCAAGGAAATGTATTGGACCTATACAAGCAATGATTAAAGATCTGCAATATATACATTCTCTTTACAAATATGGATGTATGTATAATATGCCATTTATGGGTAGATGCAGAAAGACTTCAGTAAATGCAGTATCCTGAAGTCAATTTCAGTCTGAGAAGGAAGACATCTACCTACCTATATGCAGCAATAGCGGATGTACTGAAAAGATCAAAGACCACAATAAAATGCATGAAGACTACGACAAGTGCAAGCTCATACGATCCAAGGCAGGAGATTAGTTAGTGCATTATGATCCGCCTACGAAAATCAACAAATAGTGCACTACAGTCTACCTGTACGAAGCAGCGAACAATTCTATCCAGAAGCTGCTACGCCACGCCACCGGATCTGCAACCTCCATACAAGCAAACAGAAGGTGTCTACGAATACTTTTAAAATACCCCCGCACAAGTGCACCGTAGTTTGTATACACATAGGTACACAAAAGGCTAATTATAATCCAAACCCGCATGGGCCCCGGCGAGCGTGTTATTGGTACACACGTGACGTCTAGGGATGCTGCGCGGGTTGACAAGTGAATTCAGGTTCGAAACCGATCCTTCTATACGGGTCAATAGAAGTCGACAGGGTTCAAACCACTAAGCAAATATAAAGTTGTGGCGACCGGTATATTTGCTTTAAAACATTCATATTAGGCCTTCAAGGCCGACAACAATATGAATTCACTAATAAAGGCACGAAGCCTATGAAACCCGATCCTCTGTCGACAGCCCGACAGAGTTGACAAGGTTCAATCCATAAAAAGAAATGACCCCCAAACACCCCGATGATGGCCGTGTTGAATGCATATCTCAACCGGAGGGGTGATTCAAATGCTTTCAAACATCTTTCAAATTCCACCCAAATACCCAAAACTCCACAAAATTCCAAAAATCATCCAGAATCCAGAAAATTCCAAAAATATTTAAAGACGGAAATCTAACCATTGAACACTTAAAGCAAAATCCGTCCGTCCTCCGCAACAGTCTGTCGGGGTGGACAAATTCAAATAAACTCTAGCTCACAAAGAGCCAAATGCCTAGTCGAAAATATCACTAGGATCCATTCTCAAACAATCTCATGCCAGTAAGGACGTGGTACGTGTCCTCTAACCGGCAGTTTCGCCGCCAAATGGCACTGCAGGTAAACGGTTATGACCCAGGGCCCTCTGAACCGAGTGGTTTTGCCGCCAAATGGCACCACAGATAGCGGTTATGGCCAGAGCCAATACGCTCCTTAATGGCGTTAAATCTTTGAGATATGAATCAATAGGATATGATCGATAGGGCACAAAGCCCTCTATCAGCTAAGGTGGATTCAAATTTGTCCCCTTAGACAAACATTCAACCCCGGTCTACAAGGTCCCCTTGGACGAAGCAACCCATGGCTGCCGACAAGGATCCTTCTGTCAGGTTGGGTCGACTACCTCCTCTGACTAAGTAGACCAGGGACCACGATGGCCCGAGACGACGGAACCATGGGATCTTGATCGGGTCTATCATCCATTCTCCCACCATCCGCTTTAAGTGCAAGATGGCGAAATTTCTATTTTTAAATATCAATTTTCCAAATCTCTAAATCTTTCAATCTTCCAAATTTTCTAAATTTTCAAATCCATTGCTGCTACTATATGCCAGATATCATGTATTTTATACATATCTGATTGACGACTAGCCTTAATCGAAAGTTCTCTCTCGTGATCGGGAGGGGTAATTAACTATAGGGGCTTGCGCCTATAGGAAACCAGAACTCAGATCATAAAGTCCTCGCAAAATGAGGGCGAAATCTCTGGGTAGTGTCTTATCTACAAACCCATCTGCCTTCCAAAATTTACCCCGGAACTTAGTTCGTTAAAACTCCCTCGCCGAATAATAAGAAAAGCGCGAGCGGAGGCCGGGGCCGAATTTTCGGAGCCCACACATAATAGAAATACATCAAAGATCTTCTAAGAGAAATAGGTAAACTAGCCTGTAAACCAGCACCAACACCAGTAGAACCTAATCTTAAACTGGGGGAAGCTAAAGAAGATCCAGATGTAAATAAAGGGGCCTACCAGAGACTTGTAGGAAAATTGATCTACCTCTCCCACACTAGACCAGACATAGCATTTGCTGTAATCATGGTCAGTCAGTTTATGCAGAATCCAAAGCAGATTCACATGCAAGCGGTAGACAGGATATTGCACTACCTTAAAGGAAGACCAGGAAAAGAAGTTCTCTTTAAGAAAGATCATGGAATAACCCTAGAAGTATACACGGATGCTGACTACGCAGGATCACCGGTTGATAGAAGATCTACCTCTGGGTATTGCACATTTCTTGGAGGTAATCTAGTTACATGGAGAAGCAAGAAACAGAATGTGGTGGCAAGATCCAGTGCAGAAGCAGAATATCGAGCTATGACCTTGAGAATATGTGAGCTACTATGGATCAAAATAATCCTAGAAGATTTAAAGGTTAAGTGGGATGAGCCCATGAAACTACATTGTAACAACAAATCAGCAATCAGCATAGCACACAATCCAGTCCAGCACGACATGACCAAACACATAGAAGTGGACAAACATTTTATTAAAGAAAAACTAGACAGTGGTCTAGTAAGTGTAGACCATGTATCATCAAAGGATCAACTTGCAGATATCCTTACTAAAGGATTGGACAGTTCTTTCTCCGAATGATTGACAAGCTAAGAATGACGGATCCATATTTTCCAGCTTGAGGGGGAGTGTTAAATCTCAACCTCACGATCCAAAAAGAAATCCATTGTTGTGAACAGTAATCCGTGGGAAGACTACCTGGATCACATTAATTCCTTCCATAGTTGATTTATTGATTTAGGAATAATTTTATTCTCATTATTATAGAGTTATTTGTTTCCTTATCAATACACCTTGTATAGATCTATAAATAGGGAGTAGATTGCATAATAAAATTTAAGCTTTTTCTCTCAAACTTCCTGATTTCAACACCTCAAAACCTGTCTTCATTGAATTTCGAAAGAACTTATATCTTCATTAAAGAATTCTCCACTATCACAGGGGATATATTTCTTTTCTTGCTATTTGCTAAACAGTTATAAGCACAAATAAAACCAATCCTCATTTTGAAAGAGAATTTCAAAATGAACAGGGAAAATTAAACTGCCAGGAAAGGAAAGATTATTGATGGACAATTGCCTCAAAACCTATATCTTCATTGAATTTCCCCTACATTAATTGGAGAACTATTTGCTTCATTGAATGAAGTATTCAAGAGATCTTGTTAAGGAGGATCTTCTTCTTTTTTTTTTATTAAGGAGGATCTTTAAAATGTATATTGGATTTTCAAAAAAGAGATTTAATTTCCATCTTAATCCAAGAGCAAACAGTGAATTCCGAGCAGTTTGATTATCCTACTCATTCCTTCCACATAGTGCATTTGATTGATCATCTAAGAATGACATTTGCTTTTACACTATTTTAAGAGTAGTCTGATTCTGCTACTCATTCCTTCCACCATAGACATAATGAATTGAATATTATTCATGCCCAAATTTTCCAGAATTATATTTCTCATATTCTCATTATGGCTTAGTACCACAAAATGAATGTACAGCTAGGTCAAGAACCTATTTCTTCATTATTTTTAGTTGAGGAGGGTTCGCACATCATTTTTCAATCTTATAGTAGAAAAAAAGGCCAAGAACCCTAGCCTTTCTTCTTCCAGAAAAGGATGGATGACGTGGTATTTGATATTTATTCATCATGAATCCCAAAGGCTAGCCAATTTCTACATCTTCGTGTAATACCTGATGCAATCCTATGAGCATGTTGAGTTGGGCAATTTTGAAGAAGCTTAACTCAATCAGTCAAATTTTTGGGTAGATGTACTCACCCTAATTGTCATTTAACCAGGTAAGTTCTAGTTTTCCAGTATAAAGTTGCTAGTTTGTCTTTATAGCCAAGTTGAGTGATTCATGGAGTGGTTCAACCATATGGTTGCACAGCCAGTTGATGCATCTCGTTCTAAAAGCATAATAAGTTGTTTGTTCATAGGATAGCAAGGCTTGAAGGGTTGCTATGTAAGATAGCTCTAAAAAAACCTTTCAAGGCCTCTGGTCGTCAAAAAAGTTAAACTCGGCACTTAGCCAGAAAGGGCAAGGTCAACTCCTCATGCTCTACACACACCACATCTCCTTTCAAGATGAAAAATAGCACAATCACGCATTAAGGTATTTTCTTTTCATGAAACTAGTTATAACTTAGGAATCCAAATTCAAAAGATTCTCCTACTTCATTACTTTAAAAGTCTTCATTAAAATTAACATTGTGATTTATTTCTTTCTTGCCTCCCTCATCCTCACTTAAATTAACTCACAATCATCTTCCTCTTTCCTAATCAATACAATTCAATAAGAGTATTATTTAACATAATGACATGATCAATTTTTTATAAGTTCTAATTACATAAGATTTATGTTGATCTTTTTTTATAATTTATTTTTTACTTCTGTTGTTCTTGTTCTTTTCTCCAAAAAAAAAAAAAAGCAATGAGATCATTCTTTGGTAATTTTGACAATGAAGCTTCATTTTTCATCTTCCACAAATCATTCGTCTGTCATCGCTCAAGAAAAGATGACGTTACGGCACAAATCCAGATTTTGCAAGCTTTAGATCCCATCTTCCCCAAAGTAGATTAGAATTTAAATTAATCATATTTCCTATGGGGTTCCACTTCCTATGAGCACAAGCCCTCAAAATTAATAACCTCTTCAACGAATAGAATAAAACTCTCGATTAAGGATGAATCGATGTTTAGACAAGCAAAAATTTTAATTTTGGTTATGGAAGATGGAGGTAAACCCGATCAAGATCTCATAAGTTCTGTCGTCCTTGGTATACTGTAGGTTTCAGTCTATAAACACTAGCGACCATTGAATGTAGCGTCTAAGGAATCTGATTAGCCGCCATGAGTTTCCTCCTCTCAGAGATCCTGAGAAAACTGAAGTAGATGTGTGTGGGTTTTAATTTTATAATGGTTTGGGGTTTATAATTATTAGAATACCCATTATTTAATTTAGTTTGGGATTTATAACTTCATTTAGAAGTTACCCAGTTGTTTGAATTGGTTCAGGGCTTACGACTTTATTTAGAAGTTACCTGTAATTTGATTTGAATTTGGGGTCGGGGCTTACGACTTTCATTGAAAATAGCCCGTATAGCAGATCTTACGGCTTCCCATGGAAGTGGCCCATATATGTTTAAGAAGTTTTAAGAATTGGGTCTTACTGCTTCTATTAGAAGTAGCTTTTAAGGTTTAAAAGGTTGGGTCTTACTGCTTTCATTGAAAGTAGCCCGTATAGCAGGTCTTATGGCTTCCCTTGGAAGTAGTTTGTAGGTTTGGGTTTAGGGTTGTTCACTTAGAAGTTTCCCTAGCATGCGGGTCTTATTGCTTCACTTGGAAATAACCCATAGTTGGAATTTAGTGTTAGGTAACTTTTACCTAGAGACTTCCCCTAACATGTGGGTCTTACTGCTTCTATTAGAAGTAGCCCGTGCAGCAGGTCTTACGGCCTCTATTAGAGATTGTCATGGTTATCAACGATGTATTATTTGTTATGAGAAAATTTTCCGTAACATCCTAATTAAAGTGAGACTTAAGGCTTTTATTAGAGGTGGCTCATTGTTTGATTTTTTAATTCTTTCCCCTCCGCTTGGGAGAACCCTCAACGAATTTGTTTACATAGGTTTTACTACTCTCCTTGGGAGTTACCTATTAAGGTTAACCTAGGGTGACTTTAGCAGTAGACATGTAGTTTTACAAACTTCATTTTCTTGACACCAACACTAGGGTTTGTGTTGTTTTGGCTGTAGTACCTTATTTCCAGCACTTTGTTTTGTCTACAGTTCTAGCTTTCTTTTAGCACTAGTTTTGCAAGTATTAATAGTTCTTTCTACTTTAGTACTAGTTTTGTTTTAATACGAGCTTGTTTTAGTACTAATTTATTTTAGTATCAGTGCTGACTTTTGTTTTACTTGTTTGCCGGTGCTCGTGGTGAGGAGCTGTAGGAGCTGGAGCTTACAACTGTCGGAGCTTAGGTTTCTTAGGGTTTTGGAGCTTTCTTTTTATTTCATGTTTTCTTAGTTTTAGGAGTTTTGGGTTTTAGCTGGTGTGCATTGTACTTAGGGCTAATTAGTGGAAAACATTGATTTTTTCGTGTTTTCTTATTTTACCAAAAATGTAAAATTCACCAAAGTGGCTCTCCCCTCAATATTTTATACTTGCATTTTATTTTTTTTATATTAGTTTAATTTAAGGTTTAAATTTTAAATTAAAATCAACCTCTTGGATCGTTAATTAATTTAAATATATTTTAAAATTACTTAATTATTAATTAAATTATGAATTGAATTTAAAACAGATTGCTCAACTAATTTAATTAATTTAAAGGTTTAAACTTATTATTTCATTTAATAAAAGGTTTTAGTCTTAAATTGAATTTTAATATTAATTAATCAATTGAATTATTAATTTATTATTAATCAATTATATTTTAAGTTATTTAATTAAATTGGATTTTTTGTTTTAAATTGATTAGACATTAAGTTAGATTATTATTTAATTTGTTTAATTAATTGATTAGTTGTTTAATTAGTTAATCAATTGATTAATTAATGTTTTAATTGATAAATTAATGTTTTAATTGATTAATTAAAGTATTTTATTAATTAAAAGCTCTCTTGCTCAATGTACTTAGTTCAATTAAGTTTGAAAATTTTTATCTAGTTATTAATTAAATTGAGTTAATCAATCATTTAATTGATTAGAAATTTAATTTTAATTGAATTAATTAATAAATTAGTTAGTTTAAAAAAATTATTTTAAATTGACTAGGTAATTAAATTTATTAATGAAGCTCTCAAATTGTAAGCTCAGCAGCCTCCTGGCATAATTTTGGCAACTTACCGACGTCTTCTCCCTATGAAGGGGAGACCGGAAGGGCACTTGCCCTTTCAAACCTGCCCAGCCAGACAGGATTCGACGACCGAGGGCTTTGGGCGATGAATCAACCTAGGAATTAGTCTTCGACTCCTCCAATTAACGCTCGCAGTGCTTCAACATTTTTACAAGTTTCGACAGCCTTTCGGCGACCCCTCCCTGCGAGGGGAGGTTATGAAGGGCATATGCCCTTTTGATTTGCTTGGCTGGATTAATAATAGACAAAAAAGTGCTTTGGGAGACATATCAACCCCGACATACATCTTTGACTCCTTTGATTTGGTTGTTGTAACATTCAATTTAAAGATCGCAACATATGCTTTTTCTTTTAATAATAATAATAGAGATAAAGGCTCGACAAGTTCGTTCAGGTTGTTAGATTGGATCTGAGAATGGGCTGAGAACATGCATGGAAGGCTCGGAGCAAGCAGATCTATGGCTCGCTCGATCGGGCTGGTTCATCCGTAGAGACGGCGGGCTCAACTGTGGATCGTCTGCAAGGATTGCGCGCAGGCTACCCACGGCGGGTTGGGCTAAAGTCACATGGAGAAGGGCTCATCGAGGGACCCTGTTCATGTGTTAGAAGCTGGAGGCAGCTTACTACCACATGTGAGGTGAAGTCATTCACAGGAGACTGGGATCGGATGGTGCAGGGAGGCATGGGAGTCTCGAGTGTGGCTTGGGACGGTGTTGGCAAGGAAAGCGCGGACGAGTTTGGTGTCGCACTGGTGCGTGCGGATTGGAATGTTGTCGTTGATGGGATCTGAGTCGCTATAGCAGAAGGAGATTGAGAGCAGAGGTCAAGAGGTGTCGAAAGTAACCGGGGTTTCGAGCAAAAGTGAGCGTAACCTTCCTGTTAGTTTCATTCGTTAGTTTTATACAACCTTCACATGCAGTTGCTTCGATCACAACGTGGACAACGTGGGCGACGTGGTTTGGTTATCCCTTTTTTAGTTTAATTTAATATGAACATCATCATTCGAGGTCATATCAATAATAACCAAGGAATCTTCATTATCCACCAAATTTTTATGAAAAGAATGAAATAGAGACATACGCCTCATTAAATGCATCTCAAGGAATGCTTCAAACAATTAAGCCATAAACCTCTTTCTCCCACTACAAGGTGTATGCCTCAAGGTGCTTCACAAATGTCTCAACCTGAGGCGAGCCTCAAATTACACAATTTTAAATAATGGTTCCAATTAAAAGAAAATCTTGTGATGAAACAATGATGGGGGCTAAGAAAATGATAAAAAGTGGCCACAATTTCTCTTTCTTTATACTCAATTAAATACATCTTGCGTGAAAATTGGAATCTCCTGTATATCATTCAAAGGCTGATTGATATAAAATAAAAGACTTACGAATATCTCAAGTTACGCCCTTCACCATGCAAACTCTAGTTGTTGGGTATTCATAAGGATAGCACGCACCAAGTACAAGGAACTTTTTTTTCTTTTTGCAGAGAATAAAAAAATGACATCCACTTTAGAGATAAAAGAAAATATCACTCAACCAAGTGGTCGCTGGTAGTTTCCCATAAGAAAACTTGGCTCACCGTGCATCGCTAAGAAGTCATCTTCTTACCACATACACGAAGCTCATAACAAGATCTTAATGGAAAGACCAAATATTGCCTTTTTCTAACTTATATTTACCAAAATTATTCCATAATATTTCTTATGATTACCTATTTTTACGGGTACCATGTGGCAAATGCAAAGTGTAACTTCTGATACGCTCTTTGTGCTTTTAGAATCTCTAATAATAAATATCATTAAGGCTACAAAACCATTAAAAAAGAGTTCATTTAAACAAGCCTACCTTTGCGTACAAATTTATAAGACACCCATAACTGATAACAGAAGGTGTGAAACCACATTCCTGAAACAAAATGCAAACAAAGCAATCAATATACAAAGGGAGAATGAAAGTGCTTGCAAATACAAGTTAAACATATTGATAAAGCTATTTGTTATTGACATCACTACTCATTAAAAAAAATCATAATCATTTGAATAATCGAAAAGATCGAACTCAAAATATTTCTGCTTTGATGAACTATAAACAAAATTTTGCCTCAAAAGTTGATATTGACCTTTCCAGAATAATATATATTTGAATTTTATCAAATGTTATGAGAATGTAAAATAAAATTGTGTTGAAAAGATTATGTATGTATGTTATATGTATATAGATAGATACATACATGTATTGATGTGGCACAAGATGCCCATCAAAGAAGAAATGGACCAACCATGAGCTCACAGCAAGAATGAAGCTGATAAGATGCTAGGACAAAGGGCAAGGAAAAGAAATTAAGTAGCATTTTAATTTTATGTTTATGATGTAAATGTTATGAGAGGCCATGTTATGGTATTTTGAATTGTAGTAGCAATTATTAAGTGAAATTGTAAAATTCAAATGTTCAAAATTTTGAATTTTAAAAATTTGAAATTTGAAGTTTCAAATCTTAAATAAATTAATTCAAATAATACATAAGGCCCATGTATGATTGGCCAGCCAAGAGAAGATAATTATGGGAGGATTAAACAAGTTCTCTCTGACACAAGTGTCTCACCCCTCACCCAAAAATAAAAAAAAAATATATAAAAAAAACTTTTTCTATCCTTTTCCCTCCTATTTTGCAATTCAAATGTCATGTGTAAAACCATTTAAGCCTAATGGAATGAAGAGAGAATGGTCTTTCTTGTGTTGCAAAATTTGGACTTTCTCCAAGAAGAGGAGGCTTGTTGACCGGCCCTCAAACTTGAAGAGCCTTGATGATCTCTACAACCTTGCTATACATTCATTTATGATGAAGAAGATTGGGAGGATGCTAATTTAAGAGCAGTATGACTCTCCTACTCATTCCTTCCATCATAGACATAATGAATGGAATATTATTCATGCCCAAATTTTCCCCAATTATAATTCTCTTAGTCTCCTTATGGCTTAGTACCACAAAATGAATGTATAGCAAGGTTAAGAACCAATATCTTCATTATTTTTAGTTGAAAAAGGATGGTTCACACATCATTTTTCATTCTTAAGAGTCTCATCAGTATAACTGTGAGAATTAAATCCAAAAATTACCAAACAAGCAAGCATTGACCTGAAATTTACCTTCAGTCTTTCAAAAACAACCAGACATTTGTCCTCATTCCGGTCATTTGTATAACCGTCCATCATAGTATGATATAAATCAATTGGTGCATCAATTCCTTGTTCCTCCATCTCCCGCACGAGATCTTCAGATCTAGACATGTTGCCAGACTGACTACATGGGTTAGCAAAAGCTTTTAGTCATTACAATGACCGGATTAAATGTGAAATTTTTTAAACCAACTTAGGTTCTATATATTCAGGCAAAACTATGCAGAGAAAAAAAGCAGCAAAAGTAACACTTGCAAATAAAAGTGCTGTAAACTGTTGAAATCCATATGATAGTTCCAATAAAAATTACTGATCAGAATTTTATGCAATAAAAAAAAGAAATTGTTTAATAATTTCCAATCTCTTTATTGAAACTATGGCTAAATAGTCTCCTCATAACACTGATTTGACATTTTCCATGTTAAGTAGAAGATTTTAACGGAAGGAAACTAAAGATTGGGAAGGTTCAATACACAAACCAAAGTTGATACACCTGCGGTAATAACAGTGAACAAATGTCCACTAGTGGTCGACATGAAAAAGAAATTTTGAAAGAGAATTAAATATAGCAGATCAGTAAACTTCAGAAAAACTAACCAATTGGCATAGATAATATTGCTATATATGATAGCATTGAGTGCTGCTAGCTTCTGTTTTGCCTCCATAAATAATTTCTCTGCAGATCTTCCAAAACAAGAAAAAAGGAATTAGAAAGTCAGCCCAATAATGCAAACATCTAAGAATAACAATCATAAATATATATTGGGAAAAATCAACATCAACTTCCTGACGTTAATATGGTTATAAAATAAGCAACAACCACTCAGAAAAACTTTTAAAAAATGATGCAGCATACCGCCTTCTAAACCAAAATTCAGCATTACAAGTTAGAGAGAGAGAGAGAGAGAGAGAGAGAGAGAGAGAGAGAGAGAGAGAGAGAGAGAGAGAGAGAACTACTTGAGTTATAAGGTACCACATTGGTATGAAAGTCACAAAATTGCAACGAAATACAAGTAATCATTGAATCTAAGTCCCAGCTCTGACACCTCAAACAGGGAAAGCAACAAAGAATAGTAAAGACAAGCATGTATATGAGCACAATTGGTTTTTAAGAATAATTCAACTACAAAACTGGAATATTCTTTAATGGCTTTGCTTGCTTAAAATTCAAAAAAAAAATGTGATGCAACCATAGCAAATGTAAAGAAAGCCATCAGAACAATTTTAGAACATAGGCTGTTAACTCCTATAGAACAATAGCTAAAAGATGGCCTCTAGAAAGAAAGGGTAAATTATGCGTTGGTTTCTAACATGTAGACCTCATCAGACCGTATTTTTTAAAATACTTCACTTGAATCCCTCAGATCATTTTCCACTTAAACTTAAGTCAGCTATAACTACTTCAATTTTTGCTAGAATAACCCTAAAAATCCTTGCATAAATAATGTAACTTAGGAATTATGTTGTGATAGCATTGCTTCATCACTTGATAGCTGAGACGCTTCACCTTTCTCTAAATATTTAGGATGTTATTTTCATTCCCAGTCGACAACAAGAGATTAGGAGATCAACCACATTCTTCAACAGCTACGACTTCCCTTGCACTCCAAAAATTTACTGCTCCTAAGTTTGTTGGGGACATTTGGCTATCCACAAAGAAAAAATCACTTCGAAAAAAAATAAGCAGCTATAATGCTTAGAAACTAGATCTAAGCGATATTATGATTCATATGCCATTTTTTTAGCTTCTCGGTTCCTTTTGATTATTGTTAATCCGTCACTTCTTTCTCTAATTTTTTTTATAGAAACCCGCACATTTATTAAGTACTAAAGCTAAAGCAAAGTGATATTGCTTAAAAATTAGATCTAAGCTATCATATTTTATTGAAATATGTTACTCTCTCATTGGTCTATAAATCTAGAGTGGGGCGTACTTAAATAGAATATTTGTGCAGCTCAACTAAGACTATAGGAATTGTTGAAGTGCATTGATATTATTCTAGATCACTCAATGATATTTAGATGTAGAGAAAAGTGAGTAATGGAGCATTCTTTTGCTCATAGACTTCGTGCAGTCGTGCTGGCAGAGGAGAGAGATGACATGGCAATGGACAAAGCAAAAGGTGAGGAAGACGGTAACCACAAAGGGTTTTTAGTCATTTTCCCACTAAAAATGATTAAAAGCATCATGTACAAGGTCGCACAATTGCATTAAATGGCAAAGAATAACATAGCAGCTCGGTTGGGACCTAATTGCAAGATAAAATGCATCTAAATCTGAGTGAAGTGTTTATAAAAAATATGAGCCAACATAAAACGCAATTTATACCTCAAGAACATTAAGTGTAAGTTACACTAAAAAAAATTCAAACTAGAAGAAATAAAAGGTGCATAAACAAAAAATTTCATGAGGCTCTAGGTCAATCTTGCCTAACAGTTATTTTATTGATTCAATGATGAGTCTCTAGCTGGCCACTACTAATAAACAGCCGAAGAATATGCTAGCTAGGTGCCAGCAGGTTGGTAGCAATCAGGCCAAGAAAGGAGGCTGGTCCCTTGAGGTTTGGCAGCTTGGGTCCAAGAATGGGTTCACTGGATCATCTAGACCATAAAAGACTAAAGTTTCAATTGAATTTTACTTTTTATCACTTTTCCTATCCATTCTTAGGTTTTAGGCTTTTTGAATTGGCTAATCATTGTATGTAGAAGTTGGATGCCTAAAATCTAGGAATGTTGATTTTAGGTTTTAAATATTAAGGAGATGCCCTCTTCTTAATTTTAGCTAGTAGGAATTTGAATTGATATCTGCATTATAAGCCTTGTTGATGCAAAAAAATCAGAATTTCATTTGATTTATCAGATTCCTCCTCTCTCATCACTGTCCCACCAACTGTTAGGGAATCAGGAACACCACTCTCCTTCCCCTTTTCTCTCTGTTTTGGCTAGGACAAAAGCCAACAAGATTAGGGTAGATATCCAAACTCCGGATTATACATTGGAAAGCTTCTTGTTGTTAAAAATATATCATTTCAAAGGAAATTCGAGCAACAGTGAGGCGTAGAATAGAGGGAATCATTTACATACTGTTAGGACCCAGCCAGCCCCACATGAGCCTGCCTTAGTCTACAGGAGGCGGGTAAAACTGCCTCCCATGTTGTCGCCCAAGCAATAGGGGCCCACGCCCTATTTGATTGCCGCTCATTAATAGTGGTATCCACTAATTGAATTAATCTATTTTTGACAAGGTGATTAATCTATTTGATTTAATCTATTTTTGATATGGGGATTAATCTATTTTTGGCTAGAGGGGTGGGCGGCTAAGGCTATAAATAGGCATGAGAGGGAAGGGATAGAGATGCTTGAATATTGTTTTCTCTTGGAGTCTCTTGGGTGTCTTGGGCTCAAGACTTCGTGTCTAGAAATTGGAAGAGAACGATCCTCCTCTCGAATAGAGGATCAATTGTATATTTTCTTATGTTTGTTTTGCTTTGAGTATTTAATAAAAATCTACAGTTATTTTGTGTTGTGGTCATTATCATTCTTGTGTCTTCTCACTGTTTTTACCAAATTCTTGTTAGTGTTACTTGCGAACTCAAGTACATCCGATAGGATTACTTGCAAACTCAAGTATTTCATATCAAATTGGTATCAGAGCGATTTCTTGGGACCAACGGAGGCTGAATTTCTGAGATTTCAGCAATAAAATCTCATCCGGAAGAAGATTGTTCTTAGGCGGTTGGAAAAATTATGGCCGGAAAGAATGTGGAGGTTTTGGAAGGTGAAATCGGGCAACTCGAATCAAATTTGGAGGGAAAATTTTCTGATTTTCAAAATCAGATTTCGTCCAATAATGAAAAGATGGAAGGAAAGTTCGCCGTGATGGAAAAAATGTTGAAAATTTTACTAGAAGTGAAGACCAATCTGACAACATCAGAAGTGAGGGAAACCTGTGTCGGCCATGGAGGTGGAAACCCTAACACGTAGAGGGGAAGAGGAAATCCGGAAGTATAAATCTTGGAGGAAGAAGATGAAATGCCTCCTCTAGAACCTCTTTCTATGGAGGAGATGAGCACCGGGTTTGAAAGAAGAGCTGCTCATTTTGCAGGAAGAAGAGAGGCTTTCTACCACCGAGGAGATGATTTTGAAAGACAGGTTTGGATACGATCGCCGGAGAGAAGATCGAGACAACTAGGGAGAACCTCCTTTTCACGGGACGGGAGGATAGGGGGCAATCCGAGGTGATCCAAAGGTGAGAAAGCTGAAGATGCTCATCTTTGAGGGCAAGGATGGTCATGGGTGGATCTACAAGTCGGAACGATATATTTCCGTCAACAGACTGATGGAGGAAGAGAAGCTAATGGCAGCAGGACTATGTTTGGAAGAAAAGGCACTAGCATGGTACCAATTGCGTGACCTAAGGCAACCCATCAGGAGCTGAAAGGAGTTTTTAAAGAGTGCTTATTAGAACGTTTCTGAACCGGTAAGGGAGGAGATTTCTATGAGCAATTATTTGTCTTGACACAGGAGGGGACCGTGGCAGATTCTCGTGACAAATTCGAATATTTGGCCAGCAGATTTGATCGGCTCTCTGAGATAGTGCTGAAAGGGAACTTTATGAAAGGACTCAAACCGGAGATAAGGCAGCGATACAGGTGATGAGGCCAAGAGACTTAAGGGAGGCCATGGAGCTAGCCCAATTGGTGGAAGATCAGAAGTAGCTGGAGAGAGGGGCTAGAGGGAGCCACTCGAGGGGATCGTACAGGATGATCACCACCTTCTTAGCTCCCAAAGGGCCAGCGCCAGGGAGTCTAAAAGAAGGGCCCAAGGAGAGAGCTGAAGGGGGGGGGGGGGGGGGGGGAATGGGGGGAGTTTCAAAAGACTAATGGAAAAGGAAATACAAGAGAAAAGGGCAGAAGGATTATGTCTTAGATGTGATGAGAAGAACATGTCAGGGCATAAGTGAAAGGACTGAACTCTTCAGGTTCTCAGCGCTGTGATGACGAGGAAGCTGAAGAGGGAGGTGGAAGCAGGTTAGAGATGGAAGAAGAAGAAAAGTTACATCTGGATGTGGCAGAAGTTTCCCTAAACTCTATAATGGGATTCACCCCAAATCACACTATGAAGGTAAAGAGAAAAATAGCATATAAGGAGGTGGTCGTATTGATAGATAGTGGGGCAACCCACAATTTCATCTCCACCCAGATTGTTGATCTACTGGGGATGAAATTAGTGGATGCAGGAGTCTACGGGGTGATGATGGGCACGAGAAAGGTAAAAATGGGTAGACGAGTTTGTAGGGGAGTGATGTTGACCATTCAAGGAATACAGGTAAGGGAGGATTTACTTCCCTTGGAGTTAGGAAGTACGGATGCCATTATGGGAATGAAATGGCTGCAAACTTTGGGGGAGACCAAAGTAAATTGGGGTGCACTAAGGATGGAACTCGTGATGGAGGGAATAAAATGGTGATTCAGGGCGATGCGGGGCTAGAGCATGATCATAACCATACAAGAGGTAGGCGGTGGATATTTGGAAGAGTTGCATCGTTTAGAGGAAGTCAAACTGGTGGAGGAGGGTGACATTCCCTCTTTAGTACAACCACTAATACAACAATACAACGAGGTCTTTTAATTCCCGCAGGGCCTACCACCACAGAGGGAGCTGGAGCATGCCATTACATTGAAGGAGGGGGTGTCGCCGATCAGTTTTCTGCCCTCAGATTCAAAAGAATGAGATTGAGAAGCTGATCTGAGAAATGCTAGAGGCTGGGATTATCCAGCCAAGTGTGAGTCTCTTCTCTAGTCCAGTCCTACTGGTCAAAAAGAAGGATGGGAGCTGGTGATTCTGTGTAAACTACAGAGCTTTAAATAAAAAAATGATACCAGATAAATTCCCCATTTCTGTGATTGATGAGTTTTTAGATGAATTGTATGGGGCAATCATATTTTCTAAGCTGGATTTAAAATCAGGGTACCACCAGATCAGGATGAGGGAGGCAGACATTTCAAAGACAACTTTCAAGACACACGAATGGCATTATGAGGTTCTGGTAATGTCATTTTGACTTACTAACGCCCCCGCCACTTTTCAGTCTTTGATGAACAGGTTGTTCTAGCAGTACCTCAGGAAGTTTGTTCAGGTATTCTTTGATGATATCCTGGTGTACATCAAAATTGAGGAGGAGCATTTGGAGCACTTAAAGGTAGTTCTGGGAGTTCTACAGGCGCGTCAGCTAAGGGCCAATCTAAAGAAGTGCAGCATCGCCCAGTCCATTGTAGAGTACTTGGGACTTATAGTATAACAGGAAGGAGTGACGGTCGACCAAACAAATATTATGGCAATGCAGAAATAGCCTAGGTCGAGGAACCTAAGGGAGTTGAGAGGGTTTCTAGGACTGACTAGTTACCACATGAGATTTGTTAGGAGGTACAATACCATAACTTGACCCTTAACCGAGCAACTGAAGAAACAAAATTTTTTGTGGAGAGAGGCATCGACCCAGGCTTTTGAAAAATTAAAGGAAGCCATGACTACAGTTCCAATTTTAGCTCTTCCGAACATCAGCCAAATTTTTATAGTGGAGACTGATGCATCAGGATATGGTTTGGGGGTAGTGCTGATGCAAAACCACATACCTATAGCATACTTCAATCAAGTACTGTCAACCAGGGCTAGATTGAAGTCAGTGTATGAAAGAGAGCTAATGGTCATTGTTCTGGCTATTCATAAATGGCGCTCATACCTTTTGGGGAGGCATTTCATTGTCTGAACTGATCAGAGGAGCTTGAAGTACATGTTGAGACCATGGTTTAAAATTGCGCAATATGAGGCTCGCCTTGAGGCCCGCCTTTGCACAATTCCAGTAAAAAATGCCTCGATGCTTACGCCTCGAGTTTTTTTTTTTTATGAGGCTTGCGCCTCAACTTGGTTGAGGCCCGCCTTGAGGCCTGCCTCGCCTCACTGGCATGAGGCTTACGCCTCAAGCTATATATATTAAAACTTACATAAATCTTGAAATAAATGCTCAACATTGGACTCTATAGGAGAGGAGGAAGGGGAAAGAGCAGTTCATCATAATAATGATTCAAATGAAGATCCCCTTAATGATGACAGTGCTTATGACTTATGAGTTCTTATGTGATATATTATTGTTATTTATTTTTGAAAATTGGAATTATATGTTAATGAAAAGTATATTGGATTTGGGAAAGATAGAATTTTGAGTTGAACTATATTTCATGTTGTCTTATTATTGGGATATTTTGAATTCACTTCATATCTTATGCTTTTTTATGTTTTATATTATTCACTCATTAGTATATAAAAAATTTGTTATTTTATGTTTACGCAATCTTTTGATTTTGAGGCTTACGCCTCAAAACGCCTTGAGGCTTACGCCTCGCCTCACGAATGAAAAACGCCTCAATACCCGAATACACAATTTTAAACATTGGTTGAAACAAAGGATGGTGAACGAGAACATCAGAGATGGCTATCCAAACTATTAGGCTACGATTTTGAGATCCAGTACCGACCTGGTTTGGAAAATAAGGCGACCGACGCCTTATCCAGATGTGTTGGGGAGATGCAAGAGTTGGATGTTTCAATACCACTGATGGCTAACGGGGGGGCATCAAGGAATAAAGCATACATAATGAAGAATTGAGAAAGATTAGGGAGGATTTGATGAAAGATAAGAGTAGCCATCCTGGTTACTATATTGAAAGGGAGAGGTTGTTGCATCAAGGGAGGTTTGTGGTAACTTCCATCCATATGCCTCATCTGTTACAAGAGTTCCACGGCAGTGCAACTGGAGGTCATTCAAGAGTACAGAAGACCTACAGGAGACTAACAACTGAGCTTTACTGGAAGGGGATGAACAAGGATGTTGAGAAAATGATGGCGAAGTGTGACGTGTGCCAATGGAACAAATATATGGCCATGGCCCCCGGAGGACTACTATAGCCCTTGGCACTTCCAAATAGAGTATAGGAGAAAGTATCCATGGATTTCATAGATGGGTTGCTTCGTTCAGAAGGATTCACGATAATTCTGGTGGTGGTAGACATATTAAGCAAATATGCTCATTTTATTCCTCTCCGACATCCATACACAGCAGTGACAGTAGCTTCAGCTTTCATCAGAGTGGTGGTTAGATTGTATGGAGTACCATAAGCGATAGTGTCAGATAGAGATAAGGTATTCTACAGCCATTTTTGGAGGGAGTTGTTCAGACTATAGGGGGCAGTCTTGAAGAGGATCACGGCCAACAACCCACATACGGATGGCCAAACAGATGTGTTCAACAGGAGCTTATAGACCTATCTATGGTGCTTCATGTCGGCAACACCCAGGCTGTGGGCTTAGTGGATATCATGGGATGAATACTGGTACAACACCTCCTATCATTCGGCTTCTCAGCTGACTCCATTCAAGGTGTTGTGCGGAAGGGATCCCCGTCACTTGGTACATTTTGGAAATAACAGCACTCTAGTATCATCAGTCGAAGAGTACTTGCAAGAAAGGGACAAGGTATTAGAAGAATTGAAAAAACATCTGTTGAGAGTCCAAGAGATTATGAAGAAACAAGTTGATGAACACAAGAGGGACATTCAGTTCGAAGTAGGAGAAAAGGTGTTCTTGAAGCTCCGACCTTACCGGCAAAAGACGGTCGTCAGCAGGAGGAATAAGAAGCTTGCTCCAAGGTATTTTGGACCCTTTGAAGTTTTGGAAAAAGGATGGAAAGGTAGCATATAAACTAAAATTGCCAGCCACGGCAAACATGCATCCTGTCTTTCATGTTTCACAACTTAAAAGGGCGATTGGGGAGCAGGCCACCAGTTCTGAGATACCAATAACTATAACAGAGGTCTTGGATGTGACATTAGAACCCTTTGAGTTACAAGGGGTACGCTAGGGAGGAGTAAAAAAGGTATTAATCAAATGGACGGATCTAACAGAGTATGAGGCAACTTGGGAGCCTTATGAGAGGTTAAAGCATCAGTTTCCCTCCTTCCACCTTGAGGACAAGGTGGTTCTTTGGGAAGGAAGTATTATTAGGTCGGTTCCTGAACCGACCCAGCCGGCCTTAGTCTACAGGAGGCGGGTCAAAACCACCTCGCATGTTGCCGCCCAAGCAATAGGGGGCCACGCCCTATTTGATTGATGCCATTAATAGTGAGGTCCACTATTTGAATTAATCTATTTTTGGCAAGGGGATTAATCTATTTGATTTAATCTATTTTTGGTAAGGGGATTAATCTATTTGATTTAATCTATTTTTAGAAGGGGGGTGGGCAGCTAAGCTTATAAATAGGCATGAGAAGGAAGGGATAGAGATGCTTGAATATTGTTTTCTCTTGGAGTCTCTTGGGTGTCTTGGGCTCTAGACTTGGTGTCCAGAGATTGGGAGAGAACGATCCTCCTTTCGAATAGAGGATCAATTGTATCTTTTCTTACGTTTGCTTTGCTTTGAGTATTTAACAAAAATCTACGATTATTTTGGGTTGTTTCCTTATTGTTGTCATAATCTCAGTCATCCCTTAGCATTTGATCCCACGGTCAGAATGAGAATCCATGGGAGGTTCACCTGGATCAAGCCAATATCCTTCTATATTTGGGTAGCTGAATTAGGAAGGATTATATTGAGGTAATTATGTATCAATTAGAAGTTATTTATTTCTTTATTAAGACATTTTGTATATATCTATAAATAGGGATATTTTTGTATAATAAGTAGAAGGTATTTTTACCCTTCTCAAATTCTATGAATTCTAACATGGTTTTAGAGCCACGATTTGTTGTCAATTCTTTGTAAAAGGAAGCCGGCCTTCATTGCCGCTCCAATTGCCGGATCGACAAAGAAAATAGGGTTGCCTTCATTGCCGCTGAAGAACGTTCCTTTTAGTTCCTCGTGTAAGAGGCGAAGAAAGGACTTTTGTCCGACGCCACCAGATGCGAGAAGACTCGCGGAAGAAGCCGAACGAAGGAACCAGGAAGGAGGAAGAAAAGAAGGAGAAAAGGAGAGGCGGAGCCTTGCCGACGCTACCAACAAAAAACTCGCAGCAGACGAAGCTTGGCGAACCGACGAAGGCCTTGACGGAAGCCGAAGCCGCTAGCCGAGACGAGCTGAAGAGGCGACCAGTGACCCCGATCCAAACTTCCAATCCGACGGGAAGGGCATGAAGACCGAAGACTTCGGATCCGAAATCCACTAACGATCCCGTCGAACATCCTTTTCGGCCGCTCTGGTTCCCCTCGTTCCAACGTTGATCAGATCCGGATCCACATCCGCTGTGTCTGATACGATCTCAAGCCCGCCGCCGTCCGCATCGAGGGTTTTGATTGCCTCGACTGTGAGAGCAGCTGCAGCCGCGGCATCCCTACCTTCGCATAGGTGACCCGTGAAGCAAAGCCGCACCGACGCTCGGAAGAAGAAGCTGTTCGCAGACGCTCAATTTGATCGGAAGCTCCTTCTGAATATCCTGTTCCGCTCAGATCCACATAGACGTCCCTCTCGCTTATCTTAGATGGGCCGACAACAGCAAGAAGTCTTAAATCAGATTTGAGACGTGATTAATACATGATATAAGCCTTTATTGCTGATATAATCAAATCAACCTTTATTGCTGATACAAGCAAATCAGCCTTTATTGCTGATACAAGCAAATCAGCCTTTATTGCTGATACAAGCAAATCAGTCTTTATTACTACTATAAATACAGCCTTCATTGCTGGAAACCTGATGAATATAAGTTCCCACAACCGGTCTTAATTGTCAGAATTTTGAGGATTGTTTTCATCGGCCTTCATTGCCGACTTTCTCGGGTGCTTGATATCCTATCCATAACCAATGCAGCTCTACCTTTGAGCGAGTAATTGCAAGCTGATCTCCAGCTTGAGGGGGAGTGTCAAAATCTCAGTCATCCCTTAGCATTTGATCCCACGGTCAGGATGAGAATCCGTGGGAGGTTCACCTGGATCAAGCCAATATCCTTCTATATTTGGGTAGCTGAATTAGGAAGGATTATATTGAGGCAATTATGTATCAATTAGAAGTTATTTATTTCTTTATTAAGACATCTTGTATAGATCTATAAATAGGGATATTTTTGTATAATAAGTAGAAGGTATTTTTACCCTTCTCAAATTCTATGAATTCTAACAATTGTTATTGTGTCTTCTCGCTGTTTTTACCAATTTTTTGTTAGGGTTGCTTGCGAACTCAAGTACATCCAATGGAATTACTTACAAACTCAAGTATTTCCTATCACATACCTGTCCACAAATCCCTACCACTATTTAATCTAGGACTCTTGGATCATTTAACCAATTGTTGGTTGCTTGATTCCTAGAGTTTTGGATCATTTAACTTATTAAACGTTAAAGCATGTAGAACTGTCAACCACTGTGAATAGTTGGTTGCTTGATTCCTAGAGTTTTGGATCATTTAACTTATTAAACGTTAAAGCATGTAGAACTGTCAACCACTGTGAATAGTTCCCAACCTCGTCATAGCTATATTCATCAACAAGAAAAACAAAATACATATACAGACTTTTTTATAATTCCTTGGCATGAAACCTAGGTCAATAATTCTGAAAAGCCCTCAGTATAATTGCTCAATCTTCTAAAAACAGAAAATTAATAGTTTAAATCTCTGTATCTAATGTATTTTTCACAAATGTTGAGAAACAAAAATTTAATGAATTAGTAAAAACCTTGAATTACAAATTAAGTGAAATGCTGGGACAGTTAAATATCCAATATAATCAGTCATTGAATTGGCAGCGCATATCTTCTCATCAAAAAGGAACGTTGACAAACAAAGTATGAAGTAATGAACAACAATACTAAAAAAATTATGAAATAATGAATAACAATACTAAACAAATTATAAAGTTTAATACAATCAGGCAAATGATTTCAGTATTTCTGAAAATTCTGGTATTTTCGTGAAAACAATGAGTAATATGTTCTGCTTTATTGGTAATATCCTTAAATTAAAGGATGATACAATCAAAATTGAAGACCAGACAAAATACATAAAAATGAAAGGGAATAGCTTACTCAGCATCTTTGATATTGGCATAACCACCAATGAGGATGCTATATGTCACCAATGTTAACTCGATACCCTCACTTTTCATTTCTTCAGTACAAGACAAGGCACCTCGCATATCTCTAGCAACCGCGTATGCGTGGACAAGGCTGCATGAAATGAACTACCTTCAATATGAGAAGTTAAGGATCATACAACAAAATCAAATTTCACCGCCACAAAATTTAGAATTATCCTATTATTTGGGATCGATGTTAAATATCATCATTCTCCAGTCATTCATATTGAGTTATACATGAATGATTTATGCGCTTTTTGAAAAAAAACATTTATAAAACTTCTAAAAGTATCACTTTTATACCTTATTCCCTACCAAATTATTCAAAACTCAATCTTACTCATCTTGTCAGTGCATCTATCATCATTGTGCATGACCAAATCATATAAATCCATTTTTTAATATATGTTATCTTCTATAATGTTAACATCACTATCCTCCTAGAAAATCATTTTCTAATTATTCTTCCTAATTTTACCACATATTTATCTTATCATTTCCATTTTCACTAGATTCAATTTTATATATTACTAAATTTTTGCTATAAATTTTACTCCATGTAGCAAACCCAATTGAATGGTAAATGTAAAATATGTATACATATATTTAAGTAGTGTTTTCAAAGAGCCAAGTCAATGCGATGTAGAAGGATTCCATTTTGCTTCAATGTACAAAGCACAAAGCAAAATGGTGCATTATAAACTAGAGCATTCATGACTTATATATTAATATGCATATATTATTTGCACAAAATAGTTATTTAATTAGTCAATTTTAAATTACGTAAGGTAATAATTTTCAACAAAAATATTGATATTTTAATAATAGTAATTTCCAGGCATTCAAAATTATGAAAAAAAATCAAAGATATGAATAGCCGGGCACTGATAATACTTACAATTAAGAAAGCTTGTAAAATTCAATGACTAACTAGAAACTGGGAGGTGGAGGCAGCATGAAGAACGAAAGTGTGAAGATGAGGTATGAGAAGCGTTCTTGGGAAGAAGGTTGTGAGCAAGAAGCTGTTGGGGCTAACAGTAAGAACCAATAAAGCATATAGAAAATTGGTGGGCAAGTGAGCATAAAGAGAAGAACCATCAAGAAGTAACTAGCTAAAGTGGGAGATAATAGTTCGTGATAGATGAAAATAGAGTTTCATCATCATAATTATAAAAGGAAGATCTCAATGTTAACTTCTTTATGAAGAAAGAAACAAAAATAGTAAAAGTTAACAAAGAAGTAACATAATATGTTAATATAAAACTTTATGTAGTAGAAATTATAAAAAGTCAATATAGTCATTTTTTAAATAATATTATTTTTTATTTTATAGATTTAGGAAGACTAGGATAATTGACATTGAAGATGATAAAAAAAATTGGGAGGATATTGATATAAGTGAGAATGAGAGGGTGACACAACTCCCCTTGCCCTGTTGGTTGAGAGCTTAGGCTTCCAACTAAGAGGTCCAAGGTTCGAGTCCATGTGTATGCGTTGTGTGTGTGAGTTTGCCTTAAATGGCCTAAATGTCCCAAAAAAAAAGAATGAGAGGGTGAAAAAGAATCAACTATGATGTTGATTCTCCTGAAGCCCTCTTAGTGATAGAAGTAGGTGAGACTTTTGAATTCAGACTCTTAGGCATAACTAATTTATTTTAGACTTGCTACTTATTTTTACTTACTTATAGCTTAGACTTTTTACTTATTATGGAGTGATTGTATGGCTTCATATGATGATATTTTGACACTTTAGGATTACTGATGCAGCAACAAGACAAACATCAAGGACAATATCACAAATTAAGGCACTATATCAAGAACGGGGCAATTCATCATGCACAATTCCCCATACAAGCCCCTGAACAACCCACAATCTCTTCAAAAATTTTGTAGAATAATTAATAAGCTTAATTTAAAATCACTTGGTAGGTAGGTGGATCTTATCAGTCAAGTAAGCAATAATCTTCATCGATTGCTTAATTTCATGACTATTCTACTTGGTCGTATTTGGCAAATCTAAATTTTCATATTTTTTTTCAAAACTTTAAATTTAGTTTTATTTCACTTAGTTTCTTTTCTTTTGTATTAGGACAAGTCATCAATTCGTGTAATAGTGACTTATTGGTTCTTAAGGCTTTAAGAAATTGTCTAGGCTTGGAAAAGGCCTACAAATGAACCTTCCTTTTTATTTTTTTAGATTCAATGAATAAAGAGACTATTTACTTGTCCAAATTTCGAATAAAAAGGCATAGTGTTCTACTCTAAGGTGAAGCTTGGTAACTAATCCTCTAGGATTTTGATAAGTCATTAGCTATCTTTTCTCACCCTTAATCCTTCTCTTTCCCAACAAATTAGCATCTCCTCTACATAACCTCGAGCATAACTTTCCTAAATCCCAAAACAAGTTCAACCTTTCAAAACTCTCTCAAATATTCCCCACATCCCTCATAACCTCCCACAGGCTCAACTCCTCAATCAACCAAAGATACAATAGCCTAAAGCCTAATATTGAAATACAATTTCTTATTGTGAGCAATCCGATTAAAAATATCATAAATCCTTAAACACTAGAGCTCCTCCCCATTTTCCTCCTAGAAAAATTTGTCATTTGATAGCCTAGGAGTATCAACATCCAACTTGTACAATCCCTAAATATTCATTTCATCATCACCCAAATAACCCTTCCACCACCACCCAAAGGGACACCAATCAAATCATTACCTTCACCATAAAAATCCTCTAGATCCTACGTCCATTACTCTAGATTATTTATTAGGAGAAAATTGAGCTCAATTTTTTATGATGTTACTTATTATTGATTCTTAAGACGGATTGCTCTTGAATGGCTTGTTTTTTTATATTTTTAAGTATTTTGAGACTTTAATTTTGAGGCTTATGCATCATAATACCTTGAGATTTACACACTTGGGGTTACAAATGTTAAGTTGTAGTTCCCATGCAATTTTGCATATCTCATTTCTACACGTGTCTATTTTCATGGGATGGGCTTTTGCGGATTTCTTGCTTGCAAGATATTATGGGATTTTTGCTAATTTGCGGCATGATTGGATTGTAGTTTGCAATTTTACTACCACTTTGATCCATGGGGTGTCGTTATTAATAATTCGTTGGTTTAAGAATTTTTTATTCTTTTGAAATTAATTAAAATTTTAATTTAGAACAATCTTATGTCAATCTTATTAGGTAGCCCACACTAATATTTTATTTTTTAGAATTTAAATATAAATCATAATTAGTATTCATTATAATGCATATTAGTACTTTCTAATTTTTATTACTCGTCATATATCACTAAAGTATTAATATCAAGATTCTTCGACAAGTTTTACGCTGATTGTTGACTACTTAACGTAACCCTCCACTTTTCACATCTAGGGCTTAAAGACCAGACAACGACAATGTTGTTGTCGTCTCATATCATATAAACACAATTGCACAACATATGCACGAGGATATTCACAAAGCATCACCCATTATTTATGACAATTACAAACTTTTTGTTGAAATGAACATTATGTATTTAGAATTTAAAATTGGTAAAAGCCATGACATATCTAAATCCAAAAAGGCTTTCACAAGGAACTTTTAAGAAATTGAATACAAGGGAGCATGGCCATTCAAAATTGTGAAATACATGGAGATAATGACTACAAATTAGAAATTCTAGGAAATTATGGTATCCACCTAGTTCTAAATGTGACTAATTTAATATTATTTCATGATCACGTTGTCAAATCATTTCTTGGATTATCCTCCATTTCAATCTGTTCCATGTGAATCCACATTCAATCCTCTATTAGATACTATTGTACAGTATATTCTTAAGAGTAATTTAGATGATGAGATCATATCCATTATTGACAGTGGAAACTAGAGATATTTTATTCACTGTTGTGACAAGCTTGCATGTGGTAATTCATGGATTACTCTATTATGTTGAGATTTGCTTAATGTGAAATTCTCAATTCGTCAAATCCAATTTTTTTCAAGCAAGATAGAGGGTGAAATTCTCAAAGTTTACATCCATCAAAAACACGAGATATATACAATGACAACCAAGCAAAAAATTTATTTTTTATTTTAATAATTTGAGTACTATTTTGTTGACTCACGTGTTTTCAAGATTTTCTAGCCCTACTCTTCTCATCCTCTTTGAGATCATGACCTCATTTTGTCATGATCATGACCTCATTTTGTCATAATCATGATCCACCCGTCCCTCTTAATTCTTGTAAGGAGCAAAAACAGCCATCATCTTTTTACTACTTATCATCTAAGTAGCCAACACCACCTGTTTCAATCTTTTCTTTACTAACAATTTCCTTGGTTTGTAAACCTTTCATCTTTTAAATGGATAAATAATAATTGATGTTATAAGTACTTTGACCTATTTTTGTTATGCTAAAATCATGAATTTTAGGAAATAAGTGATGCATTGATTTATTTTCATAATTATTAAGTTCTATGGTATAATAATATTGGGATGTTGCCAGTAGTTTCAAAATAGTAAGCCCAACGTGAGGCGCAAGGGTTTATTTTAACTCTATATGGCAGCAAAATATATCGTCATGCACGTTGTTTTAGTTGAATAAAATAAATTTAAATCATACCTAGCATACTTTATTTTAAAACTAACTATAGTCATATTGGTTATAGAATATTTTCTATACACTTGCTCATACATGTCAATGGCACAAAATAGTACATGCCATGGCATATGCTACGGCACGGCGCATCCAAGGCTATTTACTTGGCACGGTGCATAGTTGAAAATGGCACAATCTATTTATGTAATGTTGGAGCAATAACGCATAGCGTGAATCCCACTTTTTTTTTTTTTTGCATAGCGTGAATCCCACATAATGCATGCTATATTATTTTTTAGGCTTTAAAATTTTAAATTAATCTTTATATTTATATTTATTAATTTATTAATTTATTTTTTTTCAAATAATAAATATAAAGGACCTATGCCCTAGCCGTCTCCCTCTAGCTCACTTAGCATCTCTACTTCGGAAGGCATCATCTCCCTCTCGGCATATCGGCTTCAAATAGAAGACACATCGCATCAGTCATGTATTTCCCTCTAGGCTCCTCAGTTTTGAACAAAGAAGAGCAATCAGCTGCACAATGCATCTCACGCCTCTCCTTCTTAGTTCATTGCAGCTCTTCTCAACTTCAAGCAGCTCATCTCCCTTAATCCTGCCATCAAAGAATCCCGCAAGGCCCCGCCGCTTCTCGACACAAGAAAGTTGAGAACTCACCTCGAACATGTCGTCAAACGCCGCCATCACAACCACCTCAAGATAAGCTCGGGCGCCATCATTACACGTAAGTGTGCCAAATTTTTTAAGATGAAAGCATAAGTTCCTCATAATTTTATTAGTAACTAACTAAATATATTATGATTATTAGTCAAATTTCTTCAAAGTTTCTACTGAGATTTATGAATGACAAAATCATTACATTTTGTATAATCTATTATTCATCATTTCACCCAAACATCTAAAATGAAAGCATAAGAATTTCCAAATGCAAGTTTGCTTATAGGTATTCTAAAAAAACAAATTTAGTTCAAACTACAAAGATAGAACCTTCATGGAATATACAATCTTGGCAAATGAAAACCATAATATTTGTGTGACATGTATTTTTTGTGGCAAAATTACAGAGCGAGGTATTACTCATCATAAACAACACTTAGTTGGGGGTTTCAAAAATACTGAGGCTTGTTCTAATTTCCCAAAACATGTGAAAGATGAAATATAAGATTCTTTAAAGAAGAACAAAGACATAAAAGACCAAACTAATGAAACGTCATATGACAATAATGATGAAAATGATGATTTTGAAGTGATGTTGGATGATGATATTTTATGCATTGGACCATCCAAAAGATACCAGGCAATAAAATCTAATACATTTAGTCAAAGTTAAAAAACTTCTATGCTTAAAAACCAAGGGCTAAAGGACCATTGGATACATATTTTATTGAAAACCTGATGATGTGATGAAGCAAATAAAAGGTAAAATCTACAATGAGATAGATGCTGCCATGAAGAAAATGAGAGAAAGAGATACTCAAACATTTTGTCGATGAGTGCATGATGTGACATTACATTCAATGATATTAAGTATGACGACTTCCCTATTATAATAGAGGCAGTTGAACAATTTGATCATTGGATTAAACATACTTTCCATCATGAGGTGCACATCTTTTTCTTAAACAAAAAGGACATACAAAAACTAACCATAAGGAAATTCGCCTTAGATACAGTTGTTCTCTTACAGCTGATGATTTAACATCACGTAATGGAAAAATTGATAAATAAGTTAGTTGATATCAATTCTTATTCAAAGAATGTAGTGAAGCATTTGAATTGATAAATAAGTTTGTTGAGGACATTGGGTCACATGGTGTCATTCAAATGATTACAAATGATGCTTATGAAAACATTCTTGCAAGTGTGTCACTCACTATAAACTTCCATTTGGTTTGAGTTATAAAAAGTAGGATATTAATATATTGTTACATGACTATTAATATTATTTTAGGAAAAATATTAATGGATAAATATCAACACATATTGGAATCCTTAAGCAGCTCATTGTCTTAATTTAATGATACAAGATATTTTTGAGATTCAAAGACTAAAGCAATGCTTTGATAAGGTAGTTGTGGTAAATAATTTTATAAATTCAAAACCTCAATTGATTGACTTAATGAAGAGATATGCAAATTAAGGATCACTAGCCATGCCTGTCAAAACTCATTTTGCTACAACCTTCTTGATATTGCAACATTTTTATCAAGAATAATTACATTTAAAGAAAATATTTATATGCAAGAAATTTGGATCCTTGTGCAAGAAAAGCTAAGGCAAGGCAGGCACAACAAAACATCTTGAAGAAATCATTCTACAATATTGTTGAATATACCCTCAAAGTAGGTACCCTTTATTGAAGATGCTCAAATTGGTTGATAGAGAAAAAAAGCCTCCAATGGGCTATGTACAAATGAAGCGATGAATTGAGACAAAAAAGCAATACTTGCAAGCTTTAACAACAGTGATAAATATGAGCAAATCTTTGAAATAATTGATGGACGATAAAAGTGTAACTCCACAAAGCTTAGCATGCAACTACATATTTTTTAAATCCTAATATTTTTTTCAATAACCCTGATATTACAAAGAACAAAAAAACAGTTGATGGATTATATGCATGCATTGTAAGATTGGCTAAGTATATTGATGAAAAAGATAAAATTATCAAATGACTTGAGGGTATACATTAGAGGCGAGAATGTTTTGGTATTCCTCCCGCTATAACACAAAGGAATAATGGCTATGAGAAACATGATTTAAGTAAAATTATAATTAATAATAAGCAATAGTTTGATATTTAAATAATAATAAAAGTTCTTAAATATCTCACTACTTTCAACTGATTTATGGCTACCGTATGGAAAAGGAGCTCCACACAAAGTTTTGCAATTAAAGTCCTAAACCTAACAAGTAGTTCATATGAATTTGAACATATTTGGAATATATTTAAATCTATAAATACAAAATGAAATTATGTATTGATTATTTTCATGAAGTTTTATATTGTTTAAAGCAGAATGGATCATGGTGGACTCAAAGATTTTGTTTATGTAGAATATAATAGGGCATTGAATCGCAAATAAAATGATAGTGACGTACTTGACCCTACTTTAAAATGATATAAATGATGTAAATAAGTGGCTAACAGAAAAAATAGAAAATGAATCAAATGACGATAATGAATTAATTACTCAAAATGATGATTTGACATGAAATACTATTGCAGAAGCCCCCAGCATTTATGACAAAAGCTACAATATTTTAGAGTGATCTAAAGGAAAATAAAATGATTTTTTTTCACACACTCACTATATATATAGTGTATGCTTGTTTATAATGGACGTAAATCATACCTTAATAGACTAGCTATAGATATATTCAAAATTCTAAAAGATATTATGAAAGATAATAGATGAGACACTCTTGGATATATATATATGAATATGCCAGATGTGGTTGCACATGAATATGTTAACATAGAATTGCATTGATTGTTATTATTTATATGAATAATCATGACATCAACATATTGTGCATCATCTTAAAACAATCGACACATTTTGACTTTTCATGACATGCAATATTATTATTCTAATGGCATTCCTTATATTGATATTATATTATAAATCATATCTCTTTTAATGTTCATCACCTTGCCATTTATATTTTAATGAATAGAAGTTACCTTTAAATTTATATATCAAATATATTTATGGTAAATTCTTTAATAGAATCTACTAGGTTGCACAGTGTACCGTCGCTATAGAAGTAGATTTTTCAACAATAGTTTTTTTTCATTAATTCAGCATTTGTGTTTGGATTGAAGCTCTTTATTTATACTACTCTTGAGTTTTGGGCTAGTTATTGCTCATGCAATTTGTTCTGTCCTTTGAGATTAAATCTCTTAATCATGTCCCATATTGTTCGACCCCATATAGTGGGATGAATGTTTGATGTTATTATTGTTGTTGTAAGTCTCGTACTATTGGGGTGTATTGTCTTTCAGACCCAATATTTTATAGAAAGCTGATATTTGTTTGATAACTAGTGAGTAGCATAGCAGGCCAAGCCAAACAAAGGTTAAAAAAGAATGAAGGCATGTAATGAAGTCCATCTATAAAAGCAAGTATAATTTTACCTAGCCGTATAGAAGTCCTTAAGGATTCAACAAAAAACAAATTTAAATATAAGCATCATCATTATGACTAACCTTGTCAAACTATTGAGGTTAGCTTTACAAATGATTTTGTTATTCCTTCCTCATCACATATATGGACAACAAAAGAAAAATAAAGTGCAAACAACTGCTATAAAAAAATGAGTTTTAATCCAAGCTAAATAAAAAAACAAAAAATTGCTCATTACACTCACTCTAATATTTTTTTCAAGGCAAGTATTAGGTGAAGGTTAAAAAAAAAATGATTTTGTTTAAAAGAAAATCATAAAATTTTGCTTACTTGGTAAATACATAAGAATTAGGCTCTATTCCTCTTGCCCTCATGTTCTCAAAAGTAGCACGAGCATGATGCTTGTCTCCTCTCCTGGCATAATAGTTAACCATCAACCCAAACTCCCTTCTTGAAGGCTAAACAGGAAAAATCATTTTCAAGGAATTAATTTGATCATTTGGAGAAAGCGAGAGCAGTGTGTTGAATGCAAACAAAATAAAACTCCAGCAAAATAGCTTCATGTTGTATGATGTTCATCCAAAAGAAAGCCTGCATAATTCATATATGTACAGCCAGGCAAAGCAAAAGAACATGCCATAATAGTTTCATATTTGATCAAGTCATATAAAATAAATTCATTGCTATAATTGCAAGTATGCACCTGTAACTTTGGAACCACGATTCAATTAGTAACTTTGGAACCACGATTCAATTACCAATGTCAACACATTTTCTTATCAAATTACGACCAATTCCATTGGAGCCACCTGTTAGGCCCCAACCCTTTGATGTCATTTTGTCAATCTGAGTCTTTTACCTCAGCGCCTTCCATTGGATAGCATTGTCCTGAAGAATCTGAATTTTACACTTGTTGCAACTCATTGGTGCTAACTCCTTACAACCCCGATCAGGATAGCCTCCTTGGCACTTTTCCACTAAATGATATCCAAATCTTGGCACCCAACATTGTTTTCCCAGTCGGCATTTGGCCAAAGACTTTGACCCTATTTGCAACCAGCCTGTTGATTTGCTTCCCTATTTCTTTCCACCGAACTAATTCTTGTCCATGTGTCTGATCATAGCATGTTGATCGACTCATTTCCTCTAGATTTGCTTCAACTTTCATAACATTAGTAATTGCACACTCTTCTAAAATCTGCCCAAATTAACCAACTAGCACCAAAGAGGAAAGATTTTTTCTAATGAACAAATTAGGGCCATCATATTTTGGGCTCTTTTCAACACCTTAAAAGGAAAAAAGAGGACTATCTCAATGAATTCGTCATGTCTTCTCTTCTCATCTTGCTTTGATGCTCTAGTCCTCCTTTATCTTTCTCCATATCGTATAAAAGAAATAAAAAGTCACCCACCACCACAGATAGCCATCTAGCAATGTCAAGTGAAAGGCATCAAAGCTAAAAGCTAAGGGAATATATTGAGTTTTTCACAGCAGCAGGTATAACCATCGATTCATTTTACCCTCTATCTTCTTAGAGTGTATTTCCAAACCTCTTATGAGCCATCGTGGAGTCTGTAACTTGATGGCCCTTCCTCTAATTGCCATTCCTTGGCGATAAGGAGGGTCAGAAACTCCCTTAGAAAGCCACTAATTGCCAACTCACTTTCCCCCCTAAGCTCATAGAGGTTGTACTTTCCACCTCCTTTAAGTTGTCATTATCTTCTTCACTCATAGCCCTCCCTCTAGTTATGATCTCATGGAGATAGGAAAGGTCAAAAGCTCCTTTAAAAAGCCCCTAAAGCCTCCTGCAAGTGAGAACCCTAAACCCAATTTTCGAAGGAGATGTTAAAGAGCACCAACCCACAATGCACTGTGCAGCTTCTCTATCATTAATCTACCTCTGGTCAGATTGCGTCACATGGAACTCCCATCGACTGGAGACAATTCATTATCTCATCTCGGGACTACTTATCACTATCTCATCTCTAAACAATTCATCATATCAACCCGATAGAGCGTGTCATCATCTCGTCCCAAGATCATTTATTGTTGTCTCATCCTAAAATGATCTCTCATTTTCAGGTGTTGTATATCATCTCTGAGAACTACTATTAGCTGACACATAGGCCCAACGACCCACCAAGTCTCTCATTTGATGGAGTACCCTTTGCTTATCGTCTCATGAAGATAGAGAGGGCTGACAACTGCCTTAGAAAATCACTAAAGCTTCATATAAGTAAAACCTAAATATTTTTGTCAAAGGAAGTCCTTGCTTAGTTTAAGACTTCGTTTTCATCAATACACTCAGCTTGTCGCCCATCGAATCTCCCGTCAACCTGAGACAACTTGTCATCTCATCATGAGACTGCTTGCCACTTTCCCAAATCAAAATAACTTATCATATCATCCTGAGATAGCTTCTCATCATCTCCACCCAAGAAAGTTAGTTGTTTTCTTGTCCTTAGATGATCTCTCATCTATAAGAGTCATGTGATGCTCTAAGAATATTGCCAACTCAAATTTTGGCCTAATGACCCACCTACCTGATGTTTTGTCGACTTTGCCACTTGTTGTCTTTACTTCCAGCTGACGACTCATTAACAAGGTGATGGATCTCACTAGCAAACACAATAAGCCACCGCTCGACACAACTAGAGCCATCAAATTTTAACCCAACATCTTCCAACCCACTTTGCCACCTCACATGTGAGCTTGCGCAAACAAGCTTACTACCTCCTAAAAGTGCCATTGAGGCGCCATCTTAGGTACAACAACTAAAAAGTCTCACCCCCTTAGGAAAGGCTATCATTGATCCCTTTATAGTTTCCAAGAGTCGTTTTGGATGTTGATACAAAGAGCATATTAAAATCGATTAAATTCCAAGTGTGAGAGGGATTTAGTAATAGTTTTAAGGAACTTTAACACCTATAAAAAACATCAAGACTCAATTTCTTTCATAAAACTCATATTACATTGCATTCATTGACTTAGAACCAAACCTAATCTAATATCAACTTTTCTAGGCATTTACGTCCTCAAGAATATTCTGAAATCCTTAGTTTCCCAATTAATGAAAATTAGAAGAGGATATCAAAGTCTGTCAAGTTTTCAAATTTTCCTTCGAATTTCCACACATTTTGAATCATCCTAGGTCATTTAACAAAAGACATATGACTTACAGCCTCACAGACATCTAAATTACATAAATTAAAATATAATTCTTGTGAATTGGGTAAACAATACAGTATGTATTATTGCAACCTACTTTTTATGCAAGTAAATATGCACACTTGCACACATATGTAATCCGCACTATAAACCACAGATTTTTAGTATAAATTGCATTGTATTACCATTACTATATATAGGCATGTAGGGATTTATTCCAAAGATTGTAATAATTATTATATTAATGAGTCAATGAAGTGACTCTCATTAATGTAATGATTATTACGTGATGTTTTGTGCTGATTCACTATATGCAGCATTCAAAGCTCATGAAATGCTAGGATCAAAGCTTGAGTGAGGATCGACAATATTTATTTTCTCTCTCTTCTACCGCGGCAATGCCCTACTTTATTGAGTTTTTTGGTGATAACCACACATTTCCTATTTTCCAAATAAATTACATTTCATGATTTGGATGTTCTAGATACCTAAGTAGGGTAATAGGATAAATTTTCTATCAAAAATTCAAAAAGGAAACAAAACCCTTTTTTGAATTCGTAGGCAACTCGACCAACTTTCCGCAAAATTACAACATGAGCATTTGTTCAATTTATAAACCAAAAGAGAAACAAATTGCCAAAAATCATGGGTCAAATAAATACATTAGTGTAGGTTATGTGCCCTAATGTATAGGCATGGTACTAACATACAAAACTAAGACATGCATGTAAGTAAATTATGTAATTAATGTAAAATTAAATGTATAATGACCCCCACATGCACGTTCGGACATCATGCCTATGGGGGAGGATTTTGAGACCGATATCCTCCTTATTGATTAGTCTATCTTTCACTATGCAATGACCTAAATGACATTGCTTTAAAACTCATATACATAATTTAGTGGCATTCCTTGTCCTTAGGAAATAAAAATAGTTTAGGGCTTCCTGATCTTTCATAGTTGGATTGTAAACATCTTTAATAGTTAAGGACATCATACCCAGTAGGTGGAAAAACAATCACATGTATCCCTTTTATTTGTATTAGATTTAGGAGAGCATTCACATGAGTGGTGATGTAAGATGCAACCTAGGATACTCACCCTAGTTTTTTTAGAGTCATAAGCCCCACTTTCTAGTTGGTCATCAAGGCAACTGCCCCATTAGTTTGTTATTAGTCCAATCTAAGCATTTTTCTCCAGTTGATAAAGAAAATAATAGGTCCTATCCTTTTCTTGGTCAATTCTAGAAATCTCCCTTTGCAACTAGCATAAAATTATTACTCTTTTCATGCACCATCCCTTCAAAAACCATAAGTGATGCCAACTTTCAATGCATTGCACCCCTTATGTCCCTTTTTAGGATGTCATATCCTAGGGATAGTAGGACCTCGGTATTCTCTCAAGCATTTCAGTTATGCCCAATCCAGTTGACCTATTCTTGCTCAAACTCTTGAAGAGAAGGCATCAAAATCCTTATCAAGCTATTGACACTCTAGTCACTCTATTACCTTTCCAGTCACTCTATTGCCTTATGGCACCTTCTGCTTGACTAAACCTCCTCTTGATAGTTTGTTGCCCAAAAAACCCTTTTTTGCTAAATCAAGAACACAAACAAAACTCCTAAATTGAGAATATTCTTGCATTTTTGCAGCCGATATGTAAGTAATCATGGAGGCTTACGCTCATGGAAGAACTCCAACCCCATAACTAAATAAACTTTACTTAGTCACTTAAAGCCTTCAGGAAAGATCTATAGAATACATATTCTAATCTCTCTTCCACTGATAATCAAATATTTATGTTAGGATTTGTTGGTCGTGGTAATCCCGGGACCACTATGCCAAACACTGAAATCTTTTCAGTGAGAATATTTTGAAGCCCATAAGATTGACTATTTAATTTTGCAACCATAGAGGTCAGATTGATTTAACGCACAATGATGTAGAGGGTATTAACCTTATAAAAACTAAGGTATCAGGTTATCAATACAGATGATAGCGCTAAATTCTACAGAACTATAAAAAAATGCTGCGATTGTTCACGAGTGAGATAATACCTTTGATATCTTCTCAAAGGCGGAGATTACGGCCTGCCAATTCTCGGGCTCTGTATCTAGAACTGTCCGGAACCTCCGGCAAGCAGCATCCCGATCCTCATGCCACTTGGACCGGAACTCCCTCTTTTCCCCAGCCACCCATTTAGCCCTCTCTTCCGCCCTTGCCCTAAGCCTACTGCCATCATCCAACCTTACAGTGAGCACTCTACCATGGAACTCCATGCCATCGAACTCTACTGCCCTCCCCGCCGCCTCCTCTGCAGTTGGGCCTCCATAGATCAGGAAGCAGTACCCTACGTTCCGCTCGGGGTCCTCGTGGCCTCTGATAAGCACGACATTCTTCACCGGCCCGAACTGCCTGAAGAACTCGGCAATCTCATTCTTCTTAATCCACAATGGAAGATTCCCCAAAAAGATCTTCCCTTTCTGACGATAATCCGTGCTGCAAAGCTCCACGGCGTCACCACCATAATGACTGGTCTCTGGGTTATCATTGACTGGAGGGGAAGCAGTAGAAGGAGAAGGACAAATCTTGCTGGACAGCCAGAGCTTGCTGTCTAAAGGATTAGAAGGTGGAGAGTTTTGTGCATTTGAGGAACTGCTTAGGGGATTGCTAGGAACTTTTGGTCGGCGAACGGCGGCAGGTAGCCTGGGAGGAGATGGAGTCTTCGGCGGCAGAGGCCGTCGGGAAGAGCGGCGGAACGAAGGGGGTGATTTATGGGGTTTAGTTCCTAGGTTTTTTGGAGAGAAGAAAGCGGGAACAGAGATAACATCCATTAACTGGACGGCTCCGAATTCGCTAAAAAATGTGTGTATTTCATGGGCGATGCGCTGAAGCTCAGGAGGCCCGGCGTTAGATGTTAATTATGTTTGTAGGGGCTGTTTGGTTTGCTTAAAAAGAATCACCAAAAGGAATGTAGTTTGTAGAAGGAAGTTTTAAATGTTTGAGAGATGATATTGGAGATGCTTCCGTTTTTCCTCCTCTTGGTCAATCCTCGGGGTCTTTGGCCAGGTCATGCCCGAAGGACTGGAGTAAAGTGTTAGGCCCTTCTTCCTCTACTCCCAAACCTTTCAATTTCTCTCACTTCCCTTCTGAACCCGAAATCATTCCTTTTTCGGAGGACAAGCTTGCTTCTGGTGGTGATGACTGGAAGCTTTGTTTGGTTGGGTACTCCATAGGGAGGCGACCTTTTTACGAAGCTCTGCTTGGCGCTATTAAAAAGACCTGGACTCTTAAAGGTTCGGTTCAGTTGTTATCTTTAAGCGATGGATTTTTCCTGCTCAGATTTTCTTGTGCGGAAGATTACGACATGGCATGGTCGAGGGGAGTCTGGTTTTTGTTGGGAAGGCCCTTTGTATTACAAAAGTGGCATCCGAAGTTTAAGCCCAAGAAGGAGGATTTCACGACGGTTCCTATCTGGGTGAAGATTCACGATCTTCCTCTTGCTTGTTGGAACTCTGAAGGTTTATCCCGTATTGCGAGTAAGATAGGAGTCCCTATAGCTGCAGATAATCTGACTGAGCTAAAGACGCGACTGACTTTTGCTCGCTTATGTGTTCTTTGTGGATAACTCGGCCACATATCCAGAGGAGATACTTGTCTCTTTGGATGGTGATGTGGTAAGTTTGAAAGTCCAATATGAATGGCGCCCATATCCCTGTGATCACTGTAAGTCCCTAATGCACCTCTCATCTACTTGCCCGAATAAATCGAATTTGCCTGCTTCTGAGCACGACAAGAGTGATTTTGTCAATCGGGGGCGTAGTTCTAGCAGGAATCACCGGAACAGGAACCCATCTCGAACTAAGAACTTCTCTAGGCCGCCTGGGAATATCTCTACTGTCACTGCTCCCCCTTCTTCTATCCAGGTCTTCTCATCTCAAAAACAGCTCATTCCTTCCAATGTTATTGGTCAGGATAATCTATATCAGCCTCATTCTCCCTCTCCTTCAAAATCTAAAGCTGCTGCGCAAATTCTCACGGTTAATGTTGATTTTGAGCTGGTTACTGCTCCAGTTATCCCGAATCTCAACTCCCCTAATGATGATGCTTCCTCATCATCAAACAACCTGCAACCTAATTCTCAAGAATTAGGAAGAGATTACACCTCTCCTAACAAATTTGAAATATTAAATTCTGATAAGGAGACATCCTCCTTCAAAATTGCAATGACTCCTCTGTTGATACCTCTCTACTAGTTGACGTGGCAGGAAAGGATAAGAAAAACAAACATGTTGAGAAGCCAAACTTGCAACCTCCTAGTGTTGCTTCCAAAAGAACTGCTAAAGGGAAGCAGTCCAAAAAATCCCAACCTCAACGAAGTTCTTAATGTCTTTCCCACCAATGGCGGTGTGGAACATTAGGGGGTTCAATTGTCCTGACAAAGTTCTGTGTTGTAAACGGCTGATTCAGTCGTTTAAGCTTGATATGGATTGCATTTTGGAGAATCGGATTCATGCTCAAGCTTTGTGTGATCCATTCTTTGAAGACTCTCATTCTCTTTTTTTGAATGAAACTAGTTGTCATAACTTTGCTCTTTCTTCATCTGGCAGAATTTGGGTTAAATGGAATGCTTCCAAGTTGAACTTCATTCCTTCTTGTATTACTGCTCAAATCATCTCTGGTAATGTGTTGGTTGGTAATCAATTGCTTTACCACCTTTCTGTCATCTATGCTTATAATTGCCCTTCTGAACGCTTGGGGTTTTGGGAGGATATTGCTAAAGTTAAGCCTGACCCTTCTCTGCCTTGGGCGATCATAGGGGACTTTAATTGTTGTAGGTTTGCTTATGAGAAGATGGGGGGTGGCCCTATTCATCATTCTGCTTTGTCTGACTTCAACAATATGATTTTTGTTAATGGTCTTCTGGATTTGCACTCTGTCGGGTGTAAATATACTTGGTACAATCAATGTGTGGATAACCCTATTCACAACAAACTTGATCGTGTTCTTGTGAATGAGGGTTGGATGGAGGCCTTTAGTAACTCCTACTGCTCTTTTCAAAGTCCTTCATGTTCTTATCATAGTCCTATTATTCTTCACTCGGGTAGCACTTTCAAAGTGCATCACAGATTTTTATACAAGAACTTCTGGACCTCCTTTGATAAATATTGTTGGCTCCTCATTGATGTGTTCTCTCAACCCATCATTGGCAATCCTATTTCCAGCTTATGTTGCTCTTTAAAGACGCTTAAATTGAGTATTAAAAAGGAAATGTGGGCTTCTTCTAATGGCATCTCCAGACATCTTGACAGATTGCATGAGAATCAGAATTTTCTTTTGGAGAAGTTGCATGTGGACTCGTTAAATCATGACCTTATTTCTTCCTTCAAGGCCTGCAATGCTGATTTAGCCAATTTTAATAATATTCATGCGTCTTGGATTATTCAAAGGGCTAAGGTCAATTGGCTTAAATTTGGGGAAGATGACCTCAAATTTCTTTATGCTAAAATTCGCAGTAGGAAGGGAAGCTCCAACTTGGTGGTAAAGTTTTTGAACTGTTACTCTTCTAGCTCTAGATCTGATGTGATCTCTTCGATTACTAATTACTACCTGGACTTTGTACAATCCTGTGTTTCCTCCTAATTAACTCGGATATGGGTGTTCTCCCTATTGGGCATGCTTTACCTGACTGTTTTATTCACTCTTTGGATTCTAATGTTATGGAGGAGGAGATTAAGGCTGCGATTTTAAGGGGGCTTCATACTCAGCCCCGGGTCCTGATGGGTTTAACTTCCATTTCTATAAATCGGGGTGGCATATTATCGGGCCGGCTGTTTGTAAAGCGGTTAAATATTTTTTTCTTAAGAGTTATATGCCAAATGGTGTAAAAGCTACTGCTCTAGCTATCATCCCTAAACACAAAAACGCTGCCACTTGGTCAGACTTCAGACCAATTGCCCTTTGCAATGTTTTGTATAAAATAATTGCCAATGTTTTATCTGCTAGGCTTAAACCGGTCATGAATCTTATTGTAAAGGATAATCAAGCTGGGTTTGTGAAATCCAGAGTCTCCACTGACAATATTTTACTTGCTAGTGATATCTTATACTGGGCGGGGAAAAGAGGTGGTGTTAAAACTTTTTGCGCCAAATTAGATATTAAGAAAGCTTTTGATTCGGTTTCCCGGGAATTTCTGCTTGCTAGGCTTTCTCAAAAAGGTTTCTCTAGCAAATTTATCAGCTGGATTAAAGCATGCATTTCTGATGTTAACTTCTCTATTGTGCTTAATGGTGCTTTGGAAGGGTACTTCCCCTCCACTGCTGGTCTTAGGCAGGGTTGCCCTTTAAGCCCCTACCTTTTCTGTATTGTTATGGACGCTCTCTCTAACCTTCTTGATGAAAGGAACTTCAAAGGTATTTCTTTTGGCAACTTCTCTCTCACCCATCTTTTATATGCTGATGATGTTCTTATTTTTGGGGAGCCACTCTAGATAATTGTAACAAGTTGGTAACTATTCTAAGTGATTTTGCTAATGCCACGGGGTTACATGTCAACTATGAAAAATGTGCCATTATGTTTCCCAAGCACCAAAGTAACCAACTTGAGATTTGTCATGCTCTTTCTATTCATAATATGGTCAACAAAATCACTTATTTGGGTATTCCGATTTCCTATTATAAACTCAAAGTTGAGGACTATATGCCTCTTGTGGATAGTCTTTACAAAAAATTTAATTGGTGGAAGGCTAATCTTTTATCTCTTGGAGTGAGATTACAATATCTGAAATTCACTATTCAAAACACTATCGCGTATTGGATTCGTGGTGCTATTTTGCCTAAATCTGTGCACAAGATTTATTCTAAAACTTGTTCTAAGTTTTTATTATTTGGGGACATCAACAACTCTAAGAAGTTGCATATGGTTGGATGGAACAAAATATGTTTGCCTAAGTATAAAGGGGTTCTGGGCTTACCTTCCATTATGGCGCTTCAATTTGCTTTCAACTGCTCAGTCATTTCTAGAATGTACAACAGCCTGTCTCCTCTTGCTGCTTGGCTTCTTTTTAAATATTCTTCTCCTTGGAAACCTCCGGCTGCATCTGTTCCCAAATTCTGGAAAGATATTTGTATCACTGCTCAGAAGATTAAAGCCTGCCTTAAATTCAAAATTTCTTGTAATGCTCCTATTTCTCTATGGTGGGATCACTGGTATAATAATGGCTCCCTTCTTGATCATTTTGGGGGTAGTATATCTGTCAATACACAAGACCTCATGTTAAAAGATCTCATGGCTGGCACGGATTGGGTTTTTCCTGGTAATTTTCCCCAGGTGATGTGTGATGTGTTTGGGATTATTAATCCTGTTATTGAGGAAGCTGGGCCTTGTTTGATCTAGAAAAATAGGAATTCCATCAAATTTAAATTTTTTTTAGAGGAGTTCTATCATGACTTACCAACTATTGATTGGTATAAAATGGTGTGGCATAAACGACACTCCCTCAAACATTCAGTTTTTGTCTGGCTGGCATTGTGTGGGGGTCTTAAGACGGCTGATGCACTTCGCTTTAGGAATATTTTAGTTCCTAATTCCTGCAGTCTTTGCCTTGTGCACTCTGAATCGGTCTCTCATTTATTTTTTGAGTGTCCTTACTCATTTAATATCATCACTACTCTTATTCCTGGGATAAAAAGCTTTCTCCTTCGGCCTAATATCTTGCAGATTTTTGATTGGATGAAGGTAGTTTTTACTGGCAATCCGATTGTGTTTAACTTCTACAAATTGGTAGTTTGCAGTGTGATATATTTCATCTGGAAGGAAAGGAATAATAGGAGATTTGGAAGTAATTTCTTATGCCCTACCTCTTTACTGCTAGCTATAAAGCGGGTTATTTTTGAAAAGGTGATGCAATGGGGCAACTCCATGGAGTTGCTGGATAGACTGTAATGGTTGTTTTTGGCTGGGTTGTGTTTTCGTTAACTTCAATTTCTCTGGTTGATTCGTGCTGGTCCTGAGAATTGCTGTTGGGATGCCTTGCCTGGGTGATGATGATGCTCCCTCACATTTCCCTTGGATGGTCTTCGGGCAACCAGGGATGTGTCTTTTCTGTGTTGTCTTCCCGTTATTTCTGAGCCCAGGTATCTTGGCTTGGGAGCAGGTTGTTCTGTTTCTCTTTTGCTATTTTCTGTGCCTAGGGGTCCTTCAAGTTCGCCTTCTTGCTCTGGCTGTTGGGGATTTTTTGCTCATGATCTCTGGGATGAAGACTACCATGGACCCTGTTGACCTTCTCTCTGTCTTGGTGAATTACACTCATGCTTACTGCCACGGTCCTTTATGATGATCTTTTTGGTTTTTTTTGATTGTAATTGGGTGGTATAGTTGAGGTTTATTTTCTTTTTCCCACATAAGTTTTTTGTTTTTTTTGCTTATGCTGGGATGTTTTTTCTTGTATTTTTCTTATCTATATTTCCCTCATTTTAAGAAATAGATGGGCTGAGGCCCCAAATTTTCCCAAAAAAAAAAAAAATTGTTTGAGATTGTTTAGATGAGTCTAAAAAGAATATAGTTGATTATATTTTTATTTGAAATAAAATGAATTAAATGATGATAGTGATCAATTGCGGTGGATGGTGATGGAAGGGAGATAGGTAATTGTGATGGTGGTTGCACCAACAATCAACATGTAGGCTTCTGGTGTACACCAGTTAGTGGTCGCAATCGGTGTCGTTGACAATGAGTAGCAGCTATGAGTGGCGGCGGCGAAAGTAGATGGCAGCAAAGGCTGATGTCGATCTATGGCAGGCTGCGGACAGCAACAATACAGTCAGCTTATGGTGAAAAATAAATTCAGTTGAAATTGAGTGAGTTTACAATATATCAAAAATAAAATAGGGAATGAATTTTCTAAAAATTTACTCCGTATTTCTTTTCATTAAGCTATACGCCTAAAATTTATAACCATCGACATTTAAAATATTTTGTATTCATTCTCCAACAAATCCAAAAGCTCCTAAAAAAGCGAGTCTTGAATTGAAGAAAAAAAGGGCTTGAGGAATGACGCTAACAACTCTTATGTTCATTTGTGTGTAGATGTTATAGTTTAGTGTGCATTGTGATAATCCTACTACTAGATTTTAGTTTATATGTTAAGATGTTCAATGATGAGACTTTGGGACAGCTTTATTATTGCTTCTTAAAGATATTTTCTAGTATAAAATTTTTAATTTTGTACTAAAAAGCTACTTTAAGAAACAACAAAAAGTCATCTCAAACAAAATCTTACACTTTAATATGAAAATCAAATAATGTAGAGAAAGTTAATGATTTTGTTTTGTTGTATATGGATATTAAGTCTTAGTTTGGGATTGGTTTCTTATCGCTTCTTAAAGTAGCTTTTTGGTATAAAATTTAAAAATTTTGTACTAAAAATTTACTTTAAGTAGTAAGAAATCCGTCTCAAATGAAGCCTAAATAGATGATGCTTACTCAATTAGGATTAGATAGTCCCAAAAAAATGATGTATCTAGTAGAGTTGCCTGGATGTAGTACTCACAATCTTTGTCAATATAATTGGGAAAATTATTGCATCCGGTCATTGGACGAGGAGATAGGTTCGGATATTAATAAAATATTATTTTAAATTAAGCGCAAGAAAAGCGCAGACAAAGCACAGGCAAAGCGCAAGTCAAAAGCACATGTAAAGTGCAGTTAAAGCGCAACTAAAACGCACCTAAAGCGCAGTCAAAGCGCAAGTCAAAAGCGCAGGTGAAGTGGCAAGTTTTTATTGAATGTCCGAACCTATCCTTCTCGTCCGGTGACCGGATGCAATAATTTACCATATAAATGAGAAGCTCAAGCAGTTGATGTTTTTTTAATATGTTTATAAACTTTGTATTATTAAAAATAACAATATATACAACCATATTAAAAATTTCATAAAATAAATAGTATCTTTAATCTCCATTAAAAATATACATTTTTCTAAATTAAAATTTTACCTTATTTATCTTTATTTTTTTTTTAAGGAGCTATTTGATTTGTTGAAAAAAGAATAAAAAATATTTCAAATACAAGATATTTTAAATTTTATGTGTTTAAGATGAAAAAAAGAAGTACAGTGTAATGTTAGTGAATTCTTGTTTCACTCTATTGTTCATTTCTTATGTATTGTAAAATCGTCCAATTTTGGATTAATTCACTTTTCACTACAAGCTATGTTACCACTGACTGCTATCATCCACCACTGCCATCATTACCGTCGCCACCATAATTTGAATTTATATTGTATTTATTTTACTTTAAATATCCTTAATTATATTTTTATATTATGCTAGAAATACTTTTTTATGAAAAATTTAGATTATTTTGAGAAAGTAAAATTATGGAATTAATTTTGTAAGCTTTAAAATCATATAAAAAATTTTACTGCTTCTTATTATCATTTTTATCATATTATGGCATTTAATATTATTATTAGTATGAGCCTTAAATAATTATAATCATAGTTGCATTGAAACATGAAATAAAGCCCACCTCTTCATCAAATTTTGGCCATGGAAGATCAAGTGGCTATTAGCATTTTATATATTTCATTTTTTGAGCTACCGTGAAGATTTAGGCTTTGTTTGTGATAGCTTTCTCTCTGCTTTCTAAAACAGCTTTCTAATTAAAAAATTTCAAGTTCAAAAATTTTTTATATTAGAAAGCTATTTTATAACGCAACAAAAAAGCTATCTCAAACGAATCTTTAATTAGCTTCTCAAATTTTGCCTCAATTACAAAATTATCCATCCATCCAATTGTTTGATCCATGAAACTCCATTCACTAAAATAATTCATAAATAAATCCATCAAATTCCTTATAATAAATATGATTACCCATTGAGATGACCAAAAGTAGGACATGGAGATTCAAGCTAGCAAAATAAATTTTATATGCCAAGCAAGTTTCCAAGCAACCAAAACAACAACAAGAATAAATCGCCACGAGAAGTGGGCTTCGTTGCGAAAAATCGCCGCGAGAGCGGGTTATTTTCTTAATGTATAAGATATCGCCACAAGAGCAGGTATTTGCTTGCCGCGAGAGCGAGAGCGATAAAATCGCCGCAAGAGGGAGTTCTTTTTTGTACTCACTTATCGCCGAAAGAGCGAGAGCAGGAGTCATCGCCGCGAGAGCGAGAGCAGGATGTCGCCGCAAGAGCAGGAGCATGTCGCAGCGAGAGCAGGACTAAGTCTTTTGAAGAAGACTTTCTTAATATAAACCATATCTAATACATCTGCTTAATGACCCACCGATGCTTAGCTTTGCAAATAAACAACAAAACATTGGTCAACAATTTTTAAACCTGGGCGTGCTCGGTTATAACAATTCCATAAAATTTTTTTTTTTTTGGGAACCCCCCATCCCGTAGAATTAAATTATAAGTTATTAAATATATATTTTAATAATTAAAAAAAATTTAGTTTGATTCCTATAAATAATTGAAGCTCGAGCCTTTTCACTCTCTTCGGCAGTCAGAATTTCAACAAACTTATTTATTTCTAAAATCTTAAGTGGGTTTCTAACATTAATCTCATCAGACATATTCTCTTATTGCAAATTAATATAAATCTCCAAAGCGCAAACCCAAATATCTACATTCCGGCTATGTATCTACATTTTTTAACCTAAAAGGTTTGTGGCCTGGCTGACAAAGAAGCCACCGGGCCCATTAGGTCGGTCGTGGTTTACGGACCGCCAAGCGCGCTCGATGAAGCACATCCTCAACAATCCAAATTTAGGTACTAAGGAAACAAAAGACGTGGACACCAACCACATTACTTCCAGCAGGCAGTTCCCGTTCACATTCAAATTAAACATTTCATCATCACCTCGTCTCCTTGTAAAAAAGGAACTGCTTAGGGGATTGACAATTTTGATTGAGCTTTTAAATTATCATTGGAAATAATACCATCAGGGATATCAACCATACGATTAGTCAAAGAAGATGGCATACCAGGTTCATCAGGAACATCATGCATACCACTTAAAGAATCATCTAACACCACATTGTTAACACAACATAACTCTATGTTAACCACATCCAAGATAGGAGAAACAATAAGAATAACATCCAAGGAATCCTTATCAATAACATATAGAGAATCATCAGCCTCTTGCACGGGATCCATTACCTCAATACCATCATTAACCAAACCATTAGGGCAACCATTAGCTCAGGAGAGTGAGCAACCTCAGAAATCAACACAGCACAGAAGTTGCCACAGGAGCGGGCAAACCCAAACTACCACCATTAGCATAGCTTCCAAAATGACATTCACCAACATCAACAGCCTCGTTTAGAGGATCCAAATCCACCTTCTCATTAACAAGCTCCACAATAGTTGGAAAAACACTCTCATTACTCGCAAGAGGTTTAGGAGGAGGAATAGTGTTCATGGAACAACATTCCAACTTCGAATGGCCAAGAGATTTACAATGTAAGCAATAAAAAGGAAATTCTTCCTTGATAACAACTTGAACATAACCCAATTTTTTAGGACCAACCCACACCCGATATTGATAGTGTTTGGTCACATCCAGCTCAACTAGAACTCAAGCAATCGACGACCTATAACCACAAACAGTAGCATGGTCGGTTTTAGAGGCCGACTAAAGAGGGAACCTAATCCATTAAGGATACAGGGTGAAAAAAAGTGAGGTCTAAGATGGGGAAAAGATATCTAAATGGGGATTATGGGAGATTCCACCTCAACATCAAACATGGGAGACCACTTAAAAAGCTTCATATATCAATTGTTCACAAAATAAGATCGGTGAGAAAATACCCTACATTAATCCAAATCATTAACTAGATTAATCAGAACATGCCTCATATTGAGAAAGGTCACAGAAACTTCACCAATAAGTTTCAGATTGAAAAAGAATTTATGGATGATCTCAAGGGACGGGCGTTGAGCTAGAAATTTACTAACAATGGCGAACTCAAAGGGTGCAGCAAGAGCTAATATTTCTCCTTCCGAAATCCAGAGCAACGACATGTCATGATGTGAAGTGATTTTCATCTCAGGAAAACTTGAAGAATGAGAGTCATTAGCTAAAACATCTTTGAAGGAATGTGAGGACGAAGGCATCCCCATTAAGAAACCAAGATCAACAAGACGACCATCCATAACGACAAGCAGAGAAAATGGCACAATTGAAACCGAATAGAGACAAGACGAAAACCAGGAGAGGAAAACTTCCCTAAGGGCAGGCGGACGAATGAAGTCTAGGATGCGGCTCCAGGCGCAAAGGAAGAGGCGAAGCTAGAATTCGGGGTATAGAATCACATTGATACTTGCAGTATCTACATTTATGTTGGCATATAAATGTTAAAGGTATTATGAGTAACATTAAATAATCTATTTAAGTTTGTCAAATATCAAGCATCTACATTTATGTTGGCATATAGATATTATAGGTTTTGAGATTTTATAAATTTTTGTGCAAAAGCTTATGTGGCTACTTACACGAATAAGATGAAAAAATAGAAGTGTTGAATGCATGGTGATGTGGTCTAGGTGAATGAATAAAAAAAATTCATTGTAAGTGTACCTTTAGTTGGTAAGTATAATTTTATCCTACACAGTTTCCTGTTTATAATTTTGCACATAATCAATTAAAAATCAAATTGGAGTTGAATGGAAATCGAATCATTTGAAGTCTAGCCTGCTGAACATAAAGTAAGTATAATTTTTTTCTTTCTAGCTGAGCTAAATTTACTCGAACATGACTTGAATGATTATGTGCCAAATTGCTTATCCTATTAGCTATTGCTCTGTGATAACTTTCTTCTTCCTAATCTCTGTTCTTCTCCCTCTAATGTTGGTTTCCTTTGGAGCTTGGTCTTGTTATTGGTGATAGGATGGGTAGAGAGTTGGAAGTGAAGTTATTTTCTTGTAAAATCCAGCTTTAACTGCCTTCAAAGATAGATGCCTAATTAAGGGTGTAAGCAGTCTAAGCAGTATGAATTGAGTTTTTTTTTTTTTAATTATTATTTTGACTTGGTAGCAAGATGCAATATGATATTTTCTTTGACTAGATTAATTATTCTGTGCGGATGCCAAACGCCGTCCAGAGACAAACTAGAATGCGCCACATCACCCCTTCGCTCGGTACCGCTGCTCGGTATTGCTCGATATCGCGGCTCAGTATTGCTAATGTGGTGCATTCTAGTTGGTCTCCGGACAAGCGTTCTGTATCCGGCCTCCACACTGAATAATTTATCCTCGAAATGAAAGTGACTGGTAACAACCTGAGTAATTGAATATTCCTGGCAAGACTTATTGAACCTCAATCTAATGCACATGTTCTTAGCTTACCGTTATGAGGTCCCAATGACTTTCTCTGGTGATTTTAGACTTCATTACCATTTTATTAAAAAAAAAACGTGGTTCATTTAATATGCTGAGGCCATGTTCATCATTTTCCCTTCCAAAAGAAAGAAAAATTAAACTTGTAAAAAAAAACAACTAAGAAGAAAAGCAGATGAGCTCTTCCATTCTTAATTTTCTTTATTAGAATCTGCACGTTTATCTTGGAAACAAGCTGTTGGGAAATTTGTCTTAAACCTCTTTCCAACAGTTATAAAAATTATGAAGAAATGAAAGAAATAATGAAAGCTAAAAGGCTGATGAAGGCAACTGTTGATCAGCCAAGAAATGTGACACAAGCTGCTGTGCTTGCCTTGGAGCAAATGTTGGTACTTGGTGCCCAGCACCGCGAATTGTTACAAAAGTTAGGCCATCATAGACGATTGTCCAACCGCCAACCTGAATTGTTGAAGAAAAAAACTCATTATTTATCAATGTTTTGAAGTAATGAAGAAAACATTCAGAATTTTTATGTGATACCTGCTGCCTGTTGTACCAAGGCTTCCATTCTTGCGTAGTGTTCAAACCAAGCTTATGAAGGGTTAATCTTGTTGCGGTGACTGGAATCCTACCATCAGTGTCTCCACTGCATCAAAGAAATTATTAATCTAAGAGGAATTCTCATTATTTCTTGCTTCTTGTATGAAATTCTAAGAAATTATTTGGATGAACGGATTATAGCTTTGTTTGGGACGGCTTTTTATTGCTTCTTAAATCAGTTTCTTAGTAATTTTTGTACAAAAAAGTTGCTTTAAGAAGTAGAAAGAAAGCCATCCCAAATGAAGCTTATAACTCTATTTGACTGACTCTAAAGATGGTTTCATTCTTGCAAATAGTCTTTTGATAGTCATCCATGTGATACCATTTAAAGAACCCAACCATCTGAGTTAGCCAATCAAGAAATCTATTTGGTCATGAACTGTTATCATAACTAGGGGCATCAACCTTCACTTCCTTAATGAGCTCAAGTTGGGCATCATAGTTCTTAAAGGTTTCATTCATAATGATATTTCTAATGTCTTGCCTTCTAAGGCCTTTTCCAACCGAAATCCAAATTCATGAATGGCGCCGCTCGCGAGCTCCAACTGAACGGCAAAACTTACAGTATTTTTTTGCGGGTGAATAGTGCTACGTTAATATTGGCGTTGCACTGTTCACCTGCTTTATTTTTCTCTCTATCGGATTTGCTGAAGAAACACACGAAAGAGAGAAAGACGGTTAGCTTCGGCAAGGGCGTAAAATGGAGTTCGATTGGAGATGAATCACACGTCATTTTTTTAGTTTCATTGCATTTTGGAGTGAAAAATGAAATTTTCGGTTGGAGAAGCCCTAAGTGGAATGTTTTCACTTTGGTTGCATGCTCGTTTGTTAGTACTTTCTATGTTCTTCACTGAAGCCTTTTATTAAGCCTAATCTAAGCGATATTGAGCTCTTTGGAACCAACTCTGCTCAGAGATAACTTCGAATGAAATCCTACCTGTAAACCCAAACTCTGATGCCACCATTAACGAGCTTCTTTATGATAGGGAGAACCGAGGCTGGTGCATCATTCCATTTTTCGATGGCATCACTAATACAAAAAAAACATTTTCATTGTCAAAGAAAAAGAGTTTATCTTCCTTTGTTTTTTCTGAAAAATAATATATATTTGGATTTAGAAATGATGTAAATGATAGGTTACATACCTGCAGTGAGTCCAATTGTAGCCTATTTTTGTGACATTGGCATGCAAGGCTTCCTGCACATCTGGCCTATTGAAGTATACCTCTGTGTAACTGTCAATACAAGGATCATAACCAGCAGGCCTCTGATGCCATTCTCTCTGTTAAAAAGTTCCAAAACTGTATCAATCTTTTATTTTCTGTACATAAAAAACTTATACTTTTCAAACAAATCTACAATTAAATTACTGATATGTGGAACTTCAAACATCATCTGAAATTATTAATTATACTTTCTTTCTATGGTGAAACTAATTCAGGGACGGATCCACCTTAAGCTCAAAGGGGTCAATTTAAGAGCCTTATCAAACGAAGCCTTAATTTACATTAATTTTTATTTGCATCAAAGCAAACTATCCAATATGATTAAGCAGTGATTCTCTGAACAATCTGCAAATAACATAAACTGAAAGCTTACATATTTGGAGAAGAGCTTCGGAGCGACGCCTTCAATCATGGTAAATCCTTTGGTCGAATTGTTTTCAACACATATGGGAACATACAAGCTGTACATGTCGATTATATTGTAGACCTGGAAATATCTATCCAGTGCAGCACTACAAGAATCGTTGTCGTGTTCTATACTGAAATTGCAGGTTTTCTTGATATCTCGATATACCTTATCGGAGATAACGGCGTGATCCCACGCATATTCAACCATCCCCGTCTGATCCGTCTCGTCGTCCATCAAAGCATTTCCTATCTGTATAATCATAAAAATTTATATAAAATTTAATCATTTTGGCTGTTGCATGCAGAAGGTGGAATCAAATAATTGCAAAAAAAACTTGTTTTTAAAGTATTGTGAGAGGTATGTGATACCTACCATGAAGCCTTTGAAATTAATATAATTCTCCTTTGATTCTTCGTTAGCATCAAAAATTTTCTCAGCAAGTTGAGGGACATAATGTCCTGAGCTTAATGTAAGGAGAACAAAATAAGTCCAAGTTCATTAAAATTATGCAGAAGAACGTCTTAATTTATAAGATACAGTACCAGCATAGCTTTCTCCAGCTATATAGAATTCAAAGGGCTTGTATTGTGGAAACCTCTTGAACCAGTTCACCAAAAATGAATAAGAATCATTTGCTGAAAATAGTGTAGGTGTTATAGAGTTAATTTTCACCGATTACTACTTGTTTAATTAACATGTGAAGCAGAAGGGAAGATTATCCTATGTTTTGTACCAGTGATGGAATCTCCGAGATGCAGCAAATCTGAACTTGTATTCGTGTAGGAGAAGCCAACGCCTACAGGAGACTCCACAAACAGCAAATTTGCTTCTGGAATTTTTTGTAATGACAGAATGTTAGATGAATAAAACTCAGATTAGCAAACATTTTCGAGAGAATTATCATCTTGAAGAGGAGAAATTATTCTCTGCGTATATAGGACAGCCATAACCGTCCGGATTTGCTATTTTTTTACTATTCTTTTGTTGCACTTTTGCAAATACTAAGGAAAATAACAGCAAATATACAATTATTTTTTATTCTTTTTTACATCAAATATGCAATTATGAATGCACGTTTGTCGAGTATTTGCCGTGTTTTTATAACAAAGCAGCAAAAGCATAGCTAAAGCGTACCAAAAATACTAGTAATTGAATATTTGTTACGCTTTGCTGCCCTTTTGTAAATGCGCATCAATTAAACGATAAAAGTGCATTCATAATTGCATATTTGCTGCCCTTTTGTTGAGTATATGCAAAAGTGCAACAAAAGTACAGTTAAAGCGCAACAAATCCGGACGGTTCTCACCGTCCGGTCCTTAAAGAGAGATTAGTGCATGTATATGAATGTTTGAGGCAAAAAAGTTAAAGCATTCCTTTTTATAAAGGCACAAATCAAACATAGATTAGTGAAGTCTATAATTGCAATTAGTGAGAACCAAACCAGAACAGAACAGAGAAATATGTCTCAGGTCTACTTTGATTCTCAAATAATTTGAACCTACGCTAATTCCATTAATAACGAAACCAAATAAACCTGATTAGGATTAATTATCATAACAGCCAAAAAAATTTGATTTTTTTTCTTAACTTTTTGATGGAATCTATTGCTAGTGCTCTAAAATCATATACGAGATTGAGAACAACATGCGCATCATCAATACATCCAACAGGTTCATGATTGAGCTTCCTCACGCGTTGCTTTTGGTATGGAATACAAATAATTAAACAGAAGTTTTCTTAAAGATGTTTATAAAGACAAATGTGATAGCCCAAATTAAATTATATTTAAAATTCATTAAGGTAGAAACAATATCATTAGAACTTTTAGAAATTATACCATTAATATATAATAAAACACAATAAAATAAATAATTTTGCAGAAAGCAATTATTTAGATTTTAGATTTCTTGCTATGAAGATTCCATATTCTATAAATATTACACATTGATAAAAAAAAATATAAACTAATTATAGATTTATCTTTAAAATGTTATATTTGATTCAAGTATAGAGTATCCAACTAGTTAATATCAAATACTTTTATTTTATGTTGACGGGCTGAGAGTATCGACTCAATATTGACTAATGACCAAATAGGAATCAACTGGGGCAAAATATGTTGAAAACACCATATTAAAGATGAATGTACTGCCTTGCACAACCGTACATTGATGCATGAATATATTAAAAACATTGACGACATTGACAGATACATTAATATCATTGACAATATTTGATGCATTGATAATATATAAACATATATGCATATGAATAGATAAGATATATTCTTTTAGTGATTTATGAATGATTTTTACATTATTGTTTTACCGACTTATTGAATTTTATATCAGTTATTGATTGTTAGATTAATTGTAATGATTCCCTACTTTTATTATTAATCATTTTGAGTTTTATTGATAATATTTGATCATTAACTATATTGACTGGTATTGACTATATTAGATTAAGTATATCATATTGATTCTTTAGTCCTTGCATTGAAAGCCTTAGTGAATTTTGGATTACTATTAGGCTATTGAGCTCATTATGTGGAGTTTCAATGATTTCAGGTCAGAATGGTCAAGACTAGTTGGAGTGAGATTGTTGTAGATCATGAGGTTTTCTTTAAATTTTGGTTTTATATTTTCTTTTATTTTTTTGTAGAGTGATCTCCTGACTAGTGTAAATGATATTTTGGATGAATAAATAATAAAATATCTTAATGTATATAATTTTAATTGTTTTCGCTGGTTATTGTTTATATTAATGATTTATATAAGTTCTGATATATTCTTAAAATGATAAATAGACAATAATTCCAAATTTGATTTTGGTGAGCTATAAATTAGTATCAAAGCGCTTGTTGGAAGAATTTGATTGTAATAAGAGATATATGAATATTATTTATGTGTGGGGTAGAAGTTGAGCAGTATAGATTTGTCATTTTTGTATTTAATTGATTGAGTTTGATGAATTTTAATTCGATTTGAGTTTTAATTTTACGATTTTTTTATTGATTTTGTGCCTAAATCCTTAAAGAAAATGTCGGGGCCGAACGATATTTTTTAAAGATGGGTACATCGTAATCATCCAATTTTTTTTTGAAATGATTTTCTTTAATAAAAATTTTTAATTTTAGCGTCGTGCCTTATCGAAGAAGAGAGAGGAGGTTATTGGGGACTTTTTTATTTGTCAATTTTGTTCAGAGATTTCTTCTATTTTTATAAGTAACTCAAATATTATTTTAGTTTTCAATATTTTTTATTATTATATAGTTTTTCTTGTAATTAACAGAATTGATTATTTCCTACTACATCTTAATTGTGACATTTACATAAGCAAGAAAGATTGGCTATGAATACTATAAAATAGGTTGGTTGTTAAAACATAATATCCTGCGCATAAGGATGGGTTGACTGGCTTTCCTTTATAAATAATTTGTGGTGTTATCCCGATTGTTGCCTGTAATATATAAAATAAGTTGACTTCATTAAATCAATACAGAGTTATCACTCTCTACTCATCAGCGTAATCATCATAATGATAATTGATTAATTAAATATGATAACTAATTAATTGGATAAATAATAATTGATATGACTGATGACCAACTAAGAATCAATTGGAGTAAAAGATGTTGAAAGTACTACATTAAAGTTGGATGTCTTACCTTACTAAATCATGCATTAATGTATGAATATATTACTAGCATTGATGACATTGACAGTATTTAATGCATTGATAATATATAAACAGATCATGCATATGAATATATAAGATAGATTCCTTTAGTGATTTATGCATGATTTTTGCACCATTGTTTTATCGATTTATTGAATTTTATATCAATTATTGTTTTTTAAATTCATTGTAATGATTCCCTATTTTTATTATTGATTATTTTGAGTTTTATTGATAATATTTGAGCATTAATTATATTTACTGATATTGATTATATTAGACTGAACATATCATATTGATTCTCTAGTCCTTGCATTGAAAGCCTTAATGACTTTTGGATTACTATTGGGCTTTTGAGCTCAATATGTGGATTTTTAATGATTTCAGGTCAGAAAATGGGTCAGGACAAGTTGAAGCAAGATTGTTAGAGATCCTTAGATTTTCTTTAAATTTTGGTTATATATATTTTTTATTCTTTTGTAGAGTGGTCTTCTAACTATTATAAATGATATTTTGGGTGAATAAATAGTAAAATATCTTGATGTATATGATTTTAGCTAATTTTACTGGTTATTATTTATATTGATGATTTATAGAAGCTCTTGTATATTATTAAATTGATAAATAGATCTTTCTTCTAAATTTGATTATGGGGCACTACAGTGAGTCTAATAATAATTTTTAGAGTGCAATTATCAGAAGATGATCAGTTGTAAGCGATGGCAGTCAAGCAATTGTGGTCGTGTAGTAGCGATTGAGTGATTTTATTTGAGTGATGATACGTTTTGGTAGTGATTCTTGATGTTGATGTCAAGCATAGCTTAGCAATTCTTTGGATTCCCACGCTCTCTCTATTTCTCATTTTTTTCTTCATGTAAGGAGTGTGAGTCTAATAATAACTTTTAGAGTGATATTAATTTTAGCCAAAATTCCACAAACTTTCAATTGGATGATTTGTGTTAATTCCAAGATCATATGCCATTTCTTAAGCTTTTAGGTGCCTTAATCATGAAGAGGGATTCCTCTGGTTGACAAGCAATGTAAAATCTAACTAAAAAAAAAAAGAAATAATTAAAGTGATTAATGTTGATTCATATGAACCAACATTTGTATACTCCACCCATTTATAAATTGCGAGAGGGCGAGAGAAAGGAGAATTAAAGCACTCTAAGGAGAGGAAGATCTAGAGGTAGAGTAGGCTAGTCGGTTCCATCATTTATATTATGAGGGAGTTGAAGCACGCGAGGAAGTCCAAGATCAGTGGGAGGAAGAAATGCGAAAGAGTGAAGAAGCACAAGAAATCATTCCATGAAGCTAGCAACACTACAAAAAATAACATTTTTTGCATCAGTTTTGAAACCGGTGCCAAAAACCTCTCTTTTGCACCGTGGAACATTTTAACTCAATTTACGGGAGACTTTAAGCTAGCGAATCCCTAATTCAGCTCTCCTTTCCGAAAGACCCTCCTTCGTGCTTGATAGCGATTCCGAAAGAGAGCCCGTGAAAGCGAACCGTCGAGCCCGTCGCAGCTCCTAAGGCGAATCCTGACCGACAGCCCTTCGTGATCACGATGAGTCTCTTCACCTTCTTCCTCTGCGAAAAACTATATTTTTTAATAGTGCAAGCAAAGCGAAGTGAGTGAGCAGGGGAGAGAGTCATGATCGAGTCATCATCAATGCCTTTGTATGACTCACTTCTTTGCAACAAAACTCAAGCCATCGTCTTTTTAATTAAGTTTATTCAAATGAATGGGACGTGCTCTTTATTCTCTCAATGATTGGCTTATCGAAACATATAAAATTTTTAAACACTTCACAAAATACTCTTGGTTGTTCTCCAATTTTCTCAATATCAAAACCACGTCAACAAACTATAGCATTTTTCTTGTAATGAACCATACATAGCAACTTTCTTATATTTTATAAGATCCCACTAAATTATATTAAAAAAAAAAAAACAAAATGATTAACTGGGTATCTCAAAAATACAATATCAAATGGCCTAATCTTATGTCGAACATCATATCATTTTCTCTCTCTCACGGCCTACTCAAAAATGAATTTGGTGGGTAATCAGGTTGATTCCATTTCTACTTTTACTTAAATCAACTTTCTTAATGTTCAACGAAACAACCATATATTGTGTGTTCATCCTTGAAGACAAAATATCGTGCAATGGTCTCAATTACAACTACAATCTTTTGTTGATCAACCTCATTGAAATTCACATAAATTTTCCTCTGTTTGTTCAACCTTTTTCTTATATTGTTGGGGTCACTTATCTTTCTGCAAACACGATCTTTGAGTTCAGTATGAAGCACCTTTGTCTTAATTATCCTTATATTCACGAGAAATTTATCAACAGCTCTTTGATTGTCGCACATGTCTCAACTTATAATCAATTTGTTAGCATCCCTCCTAAAGTCCTCTTTAATGGAAGAGTACTTGTGGGGGGATATTAAGGATATATCTATTCCATTATTTCGATATTAAAAAAATAATAAAATATAACTCATCTCAATGCAACTTACTCTCATAATAGTTGCCACCATGTAAGCACACTTACAAGAAATATATTAAGGAAATATCTCCCCTAACAATACAAATTGCTCTTATATTGGTTACAACGATGTAATCACACCATTCATAAAATTCCTAACTATTAGAAGCTTAAGACTAACAATTTCGTCTCTCACTTTTGATCTTGTAATTTTGTATCTAAACACATTGCAAGTTGGTATTTGAATTATATGTATGAAAATGTCACGAATATCTTCAATACTTTCTCTTAGTAATTTTGTATCAATACACACTTTGTAGTGCACTTTCTCTACATTCACATTGCCAAATAATAATCACTCCTCGAAAATCCTTCTAACTTATCTCAAATTTTAATCCTTAACATTCAAATCCAACTTTGTAAATTCCTGATATTTAAGCACACTTAGCTCATAATTGTTGCACTTTCCTTGGTCAGTCATTGTTACTAGGTTAGTAATTAAATCTAGCCTTAGATTAAAGAGAGAGAGAGAGAGAGAGAGAGAGAGAGAGAGAGAGAGAGAGAGAGAGAGAGAGAGAGAGAGAGAGAGAGAGAGAGAGAGAGAGAGAGAATAGTATCTTACCTTTGTTCCAAGAAAACTCATTCAATTTGAGCTCTGGCAGGCCCTTGTGTATTAAGAACGGGCCAAGCTCTTCAGCCTCTCCATAGCCAATGGAAGAACAACCAGGACCTGAAATAATAAACAACAGAGGAATTCTCTTATGCATTCAAATTTATCAAATAGACATTTTTGTTTATTGATAAATAGCCTCACGGCAAGTTATTGAGGCCTTGTTTGCGGCGGCTTTTTTACTGCTTCTTAAAGCAATTTTCTAGCTTAAAAAATAAATTTTTGTATTAAGAAACTGTTTTATGCAGTAAGAAAGTCATTCCAAACGAAACTTAAGTTTCATTTGGGATAATTTTTTTATTGTTTCTTAAAGCAGTTTTTTAGTACTTTTTGTACTAAAAAGTTGCTTTAAGAAGCAGAAAGAAAGCCATCGCAAACAAAGCCTCGGTGAGAATTTTCTAACAGCTAACCCGAAAGAAAAGCTAAATTAAAGTTTAAGAAACAAGGAAAGGAAAATTAACAAGAAAAGGGCTAGGAATAGTTTGTGATCCTTACGTATGGAAAACACAGCTTGAGCTAAATTTAATTTAGAATGTAAGATTTTATTTTAATTGCATGATAATTGAATCAAGTTATAATTTATCATATTCTTTATAGCCAAATGCTCAAGATAATTTTAAATAATTTCTTTTCTTGTCATAGAGGGATCATAATTGCTTTGATATATTAGCTGTCCAAATCATTTTCTTTTGTTTTTACATTAAAAAAAATGTTTATTAGCAATTCAATATTAGGAAACCAAACCCAAGATTCTTATATACATTAATAGTATTCTCCTCCAATGAAAGTTCATTACGGTAATCATTACTTTCTAACAACTCAAAACTCCTAAATATTGAGATTTTGTTTGCTTTGGCCTAACAACCTCATGATTTTGTCTACTTAGTGTAGCTAAACTCTTGAACATCGAGACATCTTTTATTATAATGATTGAAATTTTATTAGAAACTCTAAAGTTATGTGTGTACGATTTTTGACTTCTTGGAAAGTTACACTGAAGGGATCGCGTGGCTATTAGATCAAAACGAACAATATTTCGATACGTTAAAATTAGGGTTGTTACAATACCGGTTTAAATAAAAGCCTATTTTTAAACATCATCTAGCTTCGCTCACCATAATTCTACTTGACCATTTGAAGCTTGTGTAGGAGTTGCAAGTTCTTTTTATTTTAGCTCAATCATGATAGAAGCAACCTAAATTAATACTGATAGTTTAAGGTTTCATTTGTGAAAACTTTCTATAGCAATTTTTAATTAAAAATTTTTTAGCTCAAAAAATTACTTTAGAAAGCTATAATAAAGCTATCCCAAATGAATACTAAATTAGATAAAATTATTTTATTAAAAATTGCAGATACAGAAGAAATTCTTTATCCCTCCCTATCATTTGGGATAATCCTAAAAACTCTATCTATTTAGCATTAAATGAGGTAGTAGCAAATTTGATGACAAGAACCTAATTAATAAGCTTGACCTTTTCTCTCCCTCTACTTCTATCCTTGTTGAGTTTATGGTCCCTCATAGCAACTGGTAGCTCTTCCATCTTTGGAAGAGGATAGGCTAATAATGAAAGAAGAGTAGTTTGCTCCTCTTTCCAGATGAAGATGGATGCTTAGCTGGCTGCGACAATAGCTTTCTTCCCATGCTGAATTTCCATGTTCTTTGCTTTCAACTTAGCTAATGGATTCTTTGTGGCCACCGCTTCTCCTTAATTTTATCGGTTATCGTCAAGCCACACATAGCTTTCTTCCCATGCTGAATTTTATGCTCTTAAAGTAGCTTCTTAATACAAAAATTTTAATTTTTATATTAAGAAGCTGCTTTAAGAAGCAATAAAAAAGCTATTCCAAACGAAGCCTGACGGCTTTTTTACTACTTCTTGAAGTACTTGTTTAGTAAAAAAATAAAAATTTTGTACTAAAATCTTGTTTTAAGAAGAAGTAAAAAAGCCGTCCCAAATGAAAACTAAATTTGACAAACTACTCTAATTTGAATTCAATTCAATGTGTTTTGAGCTGGCTTAAATTTATAAAAGCTGTCCCGTCCCAAACGAAGCCGTCATCTTCGCTAGGTATTGCGGCTCGGTGCTGCCATGGCTTGATACCGCTAACGTGACATATTCTATTTGATCTCCGGAAAACGTTCTACATTCGATCTCCGCATAAAATAATTTCTCCTCTAGCAGCCTAACAAATAAAAAAAAATGAAAATATAAGAAGAATGAGACCAGCATCACCTCAGCAGCGGTTCCCCTTCAAACTTTACTTCAAAGAATTTCCTGAGTCAAGTTTTTACCGTTCATATTTCTAGATCAACACCTCTCACCATCATCTTTATAGAATATGACAAAACAAAAATAATTTGATCTTTAGTCATATTTCTCTTCTTAATCATTCACCTCTCACATATGACATCGCATGGTGGGGATGTGTGTACATTAGTTAGACACAGCCAAAAACATTACTCAATGCGTATTGACCTTTTTTCTCTATATTTAATTTTCATGTCCGCATACAGAGTTGCAAATACAGCTTGTCCATTCAATATATACCTAGAGTGAGAGTACAATTTAGAGCTCGTTTGGGATGACCGTAACGTTTTATAAAGTTGATTGTAGAAATGTTATGAAAACAATAACTTCTTTCAAAGCTGTCGTAAAAAAACAGCTTCCTAGAACAGAAGTTTCATGGGAACGAAAAAAAAAATTATGATTACAATATGAAAAGCAGAGTAGGAAGAAAATTATCCTAAATAAAATATTAATTACTATAAAAAATTAAAATTATTAAAAAAGTGTTCAAATTGGAATTCAGCAGCTTTCAAAGAAGTGTGGTGATGGAGTCTAATGGTCAATTAGGAAGCTTTGCGTGATTTATAGACATAACTGTGGGAATCCCAAAAGAGATAGATAGAGCAGGCAAAACGGAGGGAGCTGACCAAACTGCCAGCTTTACAATAGCTACCTACAATCATTTAAATTTTTCTGTTCCAAGCCTTCACAAGAATCATATGAAAATATTGCTTAAAACAAAAAAGAAAAACATCATTGAATTAAACTACCACAATAATCTCACATACCTCCATTAAACCAAAGTAGTAGAGGCTTCGTAGAGGACTCAACCTGCGCCTCAAAGAACCAGTAGAAAAGAGCCCTTCCATGGCTCTCATCAACCGTTATATAACCGGAGTATTGCCGGAACTTCACCGGCGGCTGGCCGGGGAGTTCGGCCACACGATCAGCTTCTTGTTGAGCTATGACTTCTTGGTCTAGCTCAATAGAATTGGCGGTGAAGAAGAAGTGGAGAATACAGATTGAGGCAAGGAATATCTTACCCATTTGATGAAAATTGAAAACAATAGCCTATGAGAGTTAAGATCTGCCTCTTATATCAGCACTGCGCGAATTAGAGGAGATAGAGAGAAGGGAGAGAAAGCCCAGTGGCTTTAATAGCTTGCTTGTATTGGTCTATAGCTTGTATGGATGGACTGGCAGAGAATTCAAAGCTCTTTTCCTTTTAAAAAGTTTTCTTCTTTTTGTGGATGAGATACACTGGCTGACTATGTTTTCTATTTATATATTAAATATAGAGCGAAAGGAGAATATATATTGGCGCATAATATAACGCTGGATTTGGGAAAAAATAATGATATAATAGCAGAAACGTAACTGTGGGAGTAATGAAGGGAGTAAATAGCAGAAATGTACAAAATTTGAGGCTGTGGAAGCAAACTCCGAAATTTCAATGTGATGAGAGAACTGTAAGGATAAATGCAGCAGAAATTCCACGCAAACATCTTGGAATCATCATAAGAAATTTTTTATTTATGTAAGAAAAAAGAAGTATTTGAGAAGTAATACTGTGAAGTTCGAGCCTCCAAAACTGAACAATTGATTATTTTGAAGGATTAAAAAAAATGCCCACTACTTATATTTTCTAATTTAATACCTTTGGCATAATCCTTTTGTTTTGGGGATTGTCTTTGTACCACATAAGACTTGTTTTTCAGTTTTAATGAAAGTACATTGTACTTTAATTGTAAGTTTTTTTATGAATGAATTTTGTTACTTTTCTCTATTCATCATGAATCTTTCTTGAAACAAAATGTGAGCACACAAGCTTTCCAATTGGCTAAGATTGTTATCGCCTAGATCGAACCGATCCAAGTATTTCATGTAAACAAATCGAGCGGCCACCCTCCAAAACGGAACCGACATTATTCCGGTCAACTTGAACCTAACCCATTTTTGCAAACTGGTCAACTTTTAGAACCCAACCCGCTTCGGGCTTGAGTCAACCCAACACGACCCAAATGATCCGGGGCAGATAAAAAATTGATAGTTTTCAGGTAAAAAAAAGGGTCAATCACCGATTTTCGGGTAAAAAACGGGTCAATCTCGGGTTCTGGGTCAAAAATGAGTTTTTGGGTAAAATGCGGGGCAATTTCGAGTTTCTAGGTCAACACGAACTCGACCTATTTTTGAAATAGGTCGATTTGTTGAACTCGAACCCGACCCGTTTCGGGTCTGGGTTGATTCTAACCCGGAATTTTCGGGTCTGATTCGTGTTGGATTTTCAGGTCGTATCAATTATTGACACACTAACCTCGGGATTCGTGTCAATTTTGCCGAATGAATTCTGTTGGGCAAGATTCAATTGATTTTGGGTATTATCGGTGTTCCAAACGCAAATGTGAAGTCCGTTTTGAGATCAGAGGTCGTTTGGGTGACGTCACGCCTTAATTTTCTCGATTTACGTGTTGTTGCCTCGGGATCCGCACTGATCCCCTCGTGCGACTTCAATTGAACGAATTTATAGTCATCTTCGACTATTGACGACACTCAAGACGCAATAACAAAGTTCGTTTCACGATCAGACATTGTCTAGGTAGCTTCACATGTCAACTTCAGGTGTTGGTTGTCCGTTTTGATTGATCACGTTTGATTTGATTGCGATGGGTTCTCTCTTAGGCAAATTCGACGCTCTAATCACAACGGTGAAGTCTATTTTGCGATCGGGGTCATTTGACCCTTTAAGTGGCCCGCCGACTCAACGCGCGTGTCATTTAATTTGCAAGTTTATTTCTTTTCGCGTGTTTTGACATGTAGGGATTAGCAATTAAATGGGCTTGAGCTCGATCTCAGTCTGACTCGACTCGTAAGCTCCTTATGCCGCTCAATTAACTTAAAATATATTGAAAAATTAATTTAAATTAATATTATAAAATATATTTTAATAATTTTAAATTAATTCTACATTAAATATAAAAATATAAAAAAGAATAATTTAATTTAAAACTAAAAAATCATTCTCAACAATCAAGTCAAGCTCGAAATTTTCAAACATGCTCGAGCCTAAAACATTTTAACGATTTAAGCTCAAGTTTAGTAAATGAGCTAGAGTTGAACTTGAGCTTGAGCTCAATAAGAATTAAACAAATTTAACTCGATTAGACAGATACTTGACTCGTTCACTTCCCTAGGCTCTAATCATGTAATCCCCGGACGGTTCGGTCCAGGCTATTAGACCGATTTAGTTTTGGGAGTTCAATGGTTAGAAGAGTTGTTTGGTCCATGCGTTAATGATTACATAAAGTTTACAAAGCATTTTAGATGGAATGGTTCTCCGATTCAACTCAAGGGTTATCCACTTCCTGTTACTTTCATTCAACTCTCATCATGTGATGTTGTTACCTTCTATTTTCAGTTTCAAAGCTTTGGAAGATCCAACAGGTGAAACGGATTGATTGAACTCTTTTCCATCGTAGCAATATTTGTTCTATAGGAATTTAAAAACTTGTTTCAGCCTCCAGTTGAATTGCCACCACAAAGACATGATGGAAACAAGCAGGTGCGGAACAAGCCTTAATTTTCAGGGGGAAAAATATAAGTAAAAGTGTAGAATTATATATATCATTTTAGTGACTAATGATTATTTGTAATTTATTACATAATATATTTTAAAAATATCATCAACTTCTTATATAATGACAATTATTCTTAAACAAAAATTAGGTAACACCTCTGCACAATGTGTCGGGGGTCCAAGGGGGCGCAGGGCGGGGTTAAGGGGCAGCGCTCCTACAAATTTTGGTTATAAGAATATTTTTGAATTCTCTTTATCATTTCTCTTTGTATTAGATTCATCGTTCCCTAACAATAACACGTCTATACATTATGTTTAATTATGTTGGGGGCAATTGCATAAAGACCATAGTATTTTAAAACTTGTAGGGGGGCAATTACCTAAAATCCTTTGTAATAACTCATCTACACAATGTGTATAATTATGCTAGGAGGGAATCACCTAAAGATCATAGTATTTTAATTTTTTTAGGGGGGCAATTGCCTAAAGATTTCTATAATAAAGAGTAAAAAAAAGTTGGAGGGGGATAAATTACCTAAAAATCTATGTAATAAACACAAAGGTCTTAGCACTGTTGTAAACACATGCATTATTTTTCAATCATAAAGGATCAAATAGCTCATTTGATACGTAGTTTGACTTGATCTATTGGTTGAGAGTTTTGACTATCAAAATTAGAAGATCTTGAAATTAAGTCTTACTTATGTAACCGAGCTCCTACTTCTTTGGAATAATTGAGAAGTTCTTTGGGTTTGGCAAATTGTTACTGGAAACATGTTCAGCACTATCCAAGCAATATGGCACTTTTGACAAATTTTCTATCCCAAGAGAAATTGCAGTGTGCAGTGGACAGTGGGCAGTGGCAAGAAGAAAAGCCCAATCGGCCTTTGAAGATTTTAAAAAGTAGTGACTGCTTTACCAGTTTTGGCATCTCCGGATCTTTCACTTTCCTTTATAGTGGAGATTTGACTGCAAATCGACGGTGACTGCAAAGCTCAAAATTACAATTTCTTATAAAATTGCCAAATGGAAGAACTGCCACTTTTTCCTTCAAATGCTCGCTAGAGTTTAGTGCCATGGGATGCACTGGTTCTGTCTTTATGCAATTCTGCTTTGCTCTTGATGCATTGTCTTTGTTGGGCTATCTTCGCTACAAACTGCATTCTCTTCTCCCCTTGGATGGTCTCTTGCGGCAACCAGGGGTTCTCCTAAGTGCCTGTCGCATGATGGTTTTTTGGAAGGACCATGATGAATGCTGGTTCTCACTAGCTACTCCTTAGATGGTCTGCTCGGGCAACTAGGAGTTGCTAGCCTCACGATTAAAGATTTTTCTTGTTGGATGTACCATTTTGCCTTGCATTCTGAGTCCTTCATGATATTCTAGATCTTCTTTTTTCTTTGCTCTGTCGCAACCTCTGTTGGCCTCTTCTTTTTGGGTTTTTGAACCGTTAATGCTATATTTTTCCTTTTAGCATTTCGTGGGTTTTTTCCCTTTATACCTTCTTTAATTTTGCTTTTATATGAATGATATGGGTTTTGCCTCCAATTTTCCCAAAAAAAAAAAGAGATAAGATGCTTCGGGCATAGCAATACATGCATTTTTTTTTGGAAAATTGGGGACAAAGCCCATTTCATTAACTATAAAAAAAAAATTATAGAAATTATAGAGTTGTTACAAAAAATTGTGTTTGTAAAGAAAACACAAAGATAGTTAAGACAAAAAGGCCAAACTAAATAAGCAAAGGGGCAATGGGATAGGACTCAGAATGGAATACAGACATTTTTATATCAACAACACCATCCGCTTGCTTATTTTTTTAGTAAGAAGCTTTCACCACTAATGCAGAAAGCGTCCACATATGCTCTAAAAATGTTTGCAATCACTAAGGAAGTTGGTTATTGGCTTCAATTTTCGTTAGGCAACAAATTCATTATTTGTTCTGATCAAAGGAAAGTGTTCTTCCAGAATTGATAAAACAAGTTATGCGAACTTCAAAACAGGCAAAGATTTCTTGTCAAATTGTCAAAGATTTTTGTGGTGAAAAAGTGTTTTTTACGATCATAATAATAAAGTTATTTTCTCCATAGCAATTTCACAGTCAAATTTATAAAATGTTGTAGCCTTCCCAAATAAAGTCTTAGGTTTCGTTTAGGATGACTTTCTTACTACTTAAAGCAGATTTTTAATACAAATATTTTAATTTTTATGATAGAAAGTTGTTTTAAGAAGTAGTAAGAAAGCCGTCCCAAACAAAACCTTATTTGACAAACGATATTATAAGCAATCCTAATAAGTTTTCTGATTATGGCATTTAAAAAAGCCTAATATTACTTTAAAAAGAGAATTATCTTGGCTGTCAGTTCACCACTTCGCTAAACAATCATGAAAGAATTGCTCAAGAGTTTTTTTATAACCATAAGTCATTCCTACTGTGATTTAGGAGGAAGTGGCAATGGAATTTATTATAGGATTACAAAAGTCTAAAGGAAATATGATAGTTCTTGTGGTTGTAGATTGATTGTCAAAATACGTACACACATTTTCTACCCTTCACAATACTTTTGCAGCAATTGCAATGGCCGCAACATTCGCATATTATATTTGCAGGCTGCATGGAAATTCAAAAGTAATTGTTGTTGATCGATTAACCTTTTTTATGAGTGAATTTGACAAGAACTGTTTTGTTTTAGCTGCACAACTTTTAAGTCATAGCAGTGCAGAAGCCACCAATAGAGGGTTAAAATAATATTTGTGAAGCTTTTTGATGGAAACACGAAATATGTGGCTCTCTAATTTTTTCCTTCGGCTGAATTTCATCCAATACATTGAAATATACAACAACCAAAATCACACCTTTTCTTTGGGAGGCAACTGTTGAACTCGATGGACCGAGCTTCACCTGATAGGCCAATTAGCAGAACAAGGAGAGGATGAACAATAAGTAGAGGAAGTAGAAAGCAATTCATTTGTATTGAGTTTTACTGTACCACAATCATGTATATATATACACAGGTGCAAGTAGAAGATACAATGACTAAAGTATCCTAGGTAGTTATATAAAGTAGAAAAGTTACTGGATTGCACTGAAGTGGCGGAAGGCTCTGACGAGCGGCATAGCAGAGATTCAGTTGGAGTGTAATTGTAGTGGAGCTGAAATACTCTTATCACCATCCCTCAAGTTGATGGTATGGAAAACTATAACTTGTTGTGAAGAGTATGAAGTCTCGTTGAAGGAAGAGACTTTGTAAAGATGTCAACAACTAGATCCATTTTGGAGATGTGATGAACATCAATATGCTTAGCTTGAATGCAATCAAGGATGAAGTGATGATCGATATCTATATTTTTTGTGCGAGCATGGAAGATCTATGGTAACGACGAAAAGAGAATGATACTCAGCTTCAGTGGAGGACCTTGCTACCGTGGACTGTTTCTTGACATACCAAGTGATGAGAGATTTAGTGAGATAAATGCAGTAACATGTAGTGGATTTGCGATCTAGGGAGTCACCGGCCCAATTTGATTCTAAAAAGACAGAGGGTGTAGCTCTGTCTTGGGTAGAAAAAAGCCATAGTCGATTATGCCTTATAGATAACGAAGTGCCCGTTTAAGTAGTTGATAATGTAGAAGCAACCGGTGATGCATATGTTGATATAACTTGTTTACAACAAAGGTAATGTCTAGTCACGTGGATAACAAGTATTGTAAAGAACTTACAAGTTGGCGGAAGAGTTTCGGTTGGCTGAAAGAAATTTGTAAGGCTAGATCAGAGGGCAATTTAGATGGTAGGGATGTAGTTAATGGTTTTCATGTGCTCATAAAAGCTATTTTAAGGATTTATTAAGCATAGGAATGCCGAGAGAGGTGATAGCCTATAGTAGTTCGAGCAATGACAAGATTGAGGAAATGGGATATTAGTCCAAGATTGCGAGTTTAGAATTTAAGTTGAAGATTGTTGATGAGAGATGAAATGAAAGGGGATTCATTGCCAGTGATAAGTATATCATAGATGTAGATTAGGATGTGTATGCGGAGATGTTCTTTGTGTAGGATAGGAAAGGAAGGGTTAGCCGAACTTATTATGAAGTCTTGAGCAGTGAGGTAGGAGGAAAATGTGGCAAACCATAAACACGGTTCTTGTTTGATGCCATAAATGGATTTATGGAGAAGGCATACATGATGTGAATAATAAGGATCCTAAAATCCTTGTGGCTAGGTCATGGATATAGTTTCATTAATTTTATCATAGATGACATCAAGTTGAAGTATTGGCTAGTCATGATGCAGAGCGACAGTTCGGAAGATGCGGATGATAGGGAATTTGATTATACGGCTAAATGTCTCGTGATAGTCAATGTTGTGTTTTTATTTGAATCCTTATGCAACGAGACAAGCTTTATGACAAGCGATAGAGCCATCGGTAAGACATTTGATTTTATAAATCCATTTGGAGAAAATAAGTTGTTGATCAGCATGAGGAGAAACAAGGTACTGGGTGGTTCCTTGAGCTTGAAGTGCTCGAAACTCGACTGACATGGCATGACTCCATTCCATAATTTTATTAGTATCTGTAAAGCAAGTAGGAGTAGAATTAATGGTGTGATGAAGATCTAGAATGATATGTGGTTTTAGAACCAGTATGAAGTCGAGTGATCATTAGGTGGTGAGATTGTGTTATTGCAGGAGGAGGTGGAATTGGAGATGAATAACTGAAGAACGTTGGAGTGATTGTGGGACACATTGAGGCTACGATTAAGGTGGATAGGTTGGGAAAGGATGATATTGGAAGGTTAGAAGAGGATGTTGATTTGTGTTGTGGATCAATATTTGAATGAGCAGTGGAATTGGTAGTGGTGGGGGATATAGTAGGAGGGAAAAAGGGTGCAACAGATTGAGTTTGGGGTGGGGATACTTTGGTGGAGGTTATGGGAATGGAGGCAAAGTTTGTTTCATCAAAATGACATGGTGGGAGACAGTTATTTTGTTGGTGTTGGGATGGTAACATTTTTAGCCTTTTTGGTTAGTTGCGTAGGTGAAGAAAATACAAGGGACGGAACGTGGCGCAAGTTTGTGAGGAGCCTAGGGTCTGAGCCAAGGGAAGAAGTGACAGCTAAAATGGCTAAGCAGATTGTAGGCTAGTGGAATATGATATATAAGCTCATAAGGTGGTTTAGAAGAGGAATTTCGAGAGGGGAGATGGTTGATTAGGTAGCCCTTTGTGAGTAGAGCATCAATCCAAAACTAAGGCGATAGATGAGCATCGAATAGAAACGTGCGAGTGGTATTTAATAGTTACCCATATTTGCATTATGCAATACCGTTTTGTTGTGGAGTATAAGGGAAAGTATACTGATAGGTTATGTCATGATGAGATATAAATGAGCTCAAGACGTTACTAAGGAATTTGCCTCTGCCATCAATTATGTTTGTTCTAATAAATAAGTTTAGATATTTTTCAATAAGATTCTTAAAATGGATGATAGATTGAGAAACATCATATTTTTGTTTGAGAGTACAAAGCCAAGTGTAGTGTGTAGTCATTTATTAATAACAAGTAATATCGAAAGCCATCATAAGAAAGAATAGGGGAAGGACCCCAAACATCGATGTGTATTAAGTTTAATGGAGCTTAAGATACATGGTGAGAGGGACAGAAAGGAAGCCTTTGACTCTTTGCAACGGCACAAGAACTACATATAGTGTGAGAAGGGGAAATACATAAAGCATGAAAAAACTTAGATAAAGAGGCAAGGATGCTAAAGTTGGCATGACCCAAATGTCGGTGCCAGGTTTGAGCAGAAGATTGGGGCATCAACGGTGGTTGCTGCAACGATGATGGGGGATGGAGTTGAGTAGAGAGAAATTGGATAGAGATTATTATGTCGTGGTCAGTGAAGAATTGTTAGATTGGTCGTCTGATCCTTGCATGAAAACTAGATTTGTCAAATACAATGAATAGTTGTTATCATGTATGAGTTTGGAGCTTGAAAGAAGTCTGTGAGTTAGATTAGGAACATGAATTAAGGGATTAAGGGAAAGCTTATGAGTGAGTGTTGGAATCAAACCGTTATTGTAATGTTGTATAGGAAGAGAGCTACCATTAATTACCAATGAACACTTGATCTTTGCTGGAGTATGGTGCAGCCTGATGAAGTGGAAGGTGATCAAGTGTGAGGTGAGTAGTAACACTGCTGTCCAAGTGCCATGGAGCAGGGTATTGTTGCATACCTTATCGTTGGGTGATCTTTCCATTCTTAAAAGGCTATAAATTCCACTTATTTATGTCACATTGATGACTCCCCTTCTATATTTCTCTCCTACATGATTTACATGTGATGTCCCCTCTCTTGATTCCTTCCCCTCATACCGACTAAATGATTGCATGATCTTTGAGTGTGTTGAATAGCTTGTTGAGCATGTCTTCTTTTAATTAGAAGAACTTAAGAATCTCACTATGCACCAAACAAAAAAATAATATGGTATTATCCCTAATCGAGAGTGTTCTTAGGTTAATGCCTAAGATGTAATTAAATATAAGGGCTTGTTGTGAAATCCCTTAAGTAAAAATAAGCAAAACTCTTAAACATTGAGGTGCCTTTTAGTGTAATGGTTAAAATTTTATTAAGAAACTATGTAATTAAATATTCTCATCCCGGAGAAATCTTAGGATGGGTGACCTCCTAGTAAGTTATACTAATAAGACAAAATCGTGAATTTATTAGGCTAAAGTGAACAATATCTTAACATTTATGAGTTTGAGCTGTTACAGTTGTGCTTGTGGGAAACTGACACCCATATCAAATAAAGCTCATTATCTATCAAAATGTATATGCAAAAGACACTATTTTTTTATGAAAATCATATGTATGTTTCTATTTGCTATTTTATTGGCATGCCTGCATAGAATGTAAAGATCTACGATTATTTTGTCCTATGAGACAGTGTGATCATCCCCTTTGCATTCTAATACATGTGAGTAGTTTTCTTTCGAAAACCCACACTAGCATAAGGATGTGTCAAGTTAAATTAAAATATAAGAAATTCTATATGTACTACATTATACTCTCTTATGCACTTTTTTGTGAATGTACTTTATAATTAGAAAAATTATAAAAATAAGTACAAGATATAAGTATGATCATCCTCAACAGAATCAAGAGCCATGAAAAGATCAAGATTAGCTCTAAATCTTTAACTTATACTTCACTATAGGAAAATACGTTATTACTGGCGGACAATATCTGCCGGTAACAATAGAAATCCGTCAAAAATATGAGCTTTCCGATGAATTTCCAGCCAAAATAATCTGATGGCAATTCACGCGTAGTGAAAAAAAGAGGAAGCCAGCTATTTTTGGCGTCGTATACCGCCACGTATAATATGCCGGTATTTCCGACGGAGAGTATATGCCGGAAATACCAGTGGATAATCCGTCACCTAATAACGTCGAATATTATCGACATGGTTTACAGTCGTAATATCTATTGGAATTAATGGCACAAATTTCCGCCGGAGACGTCATCGTATCGTATTACTGGCAGGGTTTTCGGCGGAAAAGCCGAAAACATGTAGCATAAAAAAAAAACAACAGCAACCTTCTTTCTTATATATCAGTCAGAAAATCCAACGGTAATAACAGATTTAATTTCCTGTAGTGCTTATCAAGTTTTTGTACATCAAAATAATTGTGTATATATTACTTTGGTTAAATTACAATGCATATTTACTATCTTCTAATTGATTTCCCTCATTAGCCAGCTTGTATATAATGCACTTTGAAATCACAACCTTCTTCATCTTAGAACCACTTCTTGAATTAAACCTTCTTTACGAATAATTCATCATCTTAGAATAACTTTTAGGAAAAAATCTCTATGAAGCACCCGGCCAAATCAAACTTTGGAAGTATAAATTAACACTTGGTTATCAATTGTCTGTAATTATCATGGCGGATTTTATTTGAAGCTTTAGTAGCAAACTTTTCATAATAAAAAATATATTTGCATAATAACTGAAACAATAGTTTTCCAAAGAGTTTATCTTAATAACTTGATTAATTTATAAAACTCTCAAAATGATTTATATATACATTTCATGCACTCATAAATAATTTTCATGATGCTGTTCTACATCAGACATTTCTCATCTAAATAAAACAATAAGGCTAATTTTTTGAGTTTTTTTTTCCTAATAATCAAAATTACCCTTTATTTATCTTATATAAGCATCTTCTTCTATGTTTTAAGAGTAAAATTTGCTTTCCTTACTTTGATTGCATACCAGAATCTATGTTTTTTTTCCTTAGCTCATGGTCAATAAGGTTTCTTTATATTATTTAGTTCATTATTATTATAATAGAATCTTAGGTCAAGTTTGATCAACTATCTTCTTGGCCTAGTCAATTGAGAATATAACAACCTAGGAGGATATAAACATGAAATCTAGATTATATCATGTCTTTCTTTTTTTAGATTACTCGCTCATATACATACCATTCATAAGCCCAATAATCCTTGCAAGCACAAATCAATTTAAAATCATATTAAATAGAATATGAAAATAAATGTGGCTATTCATCTAAAAGTTAATGTCTTAGACATTATGAGGATGTAATTAACCTCATAAGCTTTATCTTTTGGGAATCCTCAGACATTCGAATAAATAAATCTTATTCAAATTGGATATTTCACTCAAGGAAAATCTTTAGAAAATAAAACTTTTCTTATATATCTCATATATGTTTGTTGAGTTTATGTTAGTCTAGATTGATCTTTGATGCCTCATTTTAAGCTTCCTTCTCCAATATATTATATGAAATAAAATTTAAAAATAAACTAAAAATTCCTAACCCTCTTCTCATGTTTTCATACTCATTAGATCTCATTTTCTATTCAACAACCAACTCTAGGCCACCTAATTGCCTATCCTTAAAGAAGCGATTCTAATTCAATTACAATATATCTCCATGTCACTCAACCTCTTTCATTCTAGGGGGAATGATCATTTTGTCCATAAATAGTCACATGAATACTCTTGGCTTCCCAATTTATCCTCCTTCTATGAAACAAAATTTGATAGTTACATCTAGATGTCTAACTCTAGCTTATTAATATCTCCCACTATTATGGAAAAGTACTTCCATAACAATATCTAATTGTATATTATTTATAGGTTGTTTAACTTTCCCTTCTTTTAAGAATGACTAGCACATCCATCTTTAATCTTTGTGATCATTTCAACTCTATGATGCCTAATATCCCTTTTTGTTAAAAGAATAATTGCCATGAATGTCTCTAGTCTCATATGTACCAACTTTTTTTTGTATAGTACTTCTCCTTTTAAGAGAGGGGCTATCTCAACCATCTTCAATTGCTTGTTGATTACATGTCGCTCAGTCACCCTCCTTCAAAGGATGGTCTATCTAGACTAAATCCAATCCCACATTGTCTACTAGTTACTTGAATTCTCTTCCTTCTAAGAAAGAGATTGTCATAACTACATCTATTAATCATTAAATAAATGTATCATAATTTCATATCCTTTTAGGTAAATGGATATCTTGATTATCTCTATTATTACATCATTAACATTTAATCAATATATTTCTTTCTTGGAGAGAATATGCATCAAATTTCTTTAATTGACTATCAATAATAGGCTCTCCCTCTATTAAGGATGGGAAATTACTACAATCATCATGCATTAGCTAACAACCGATACCAATCATCATGCTCAAATCAACTATAATAGCTTATTGATTATAGATTGCCCTTTTTCCTTGTAAGAGAGGGATTTCCCTTATAATCTATTGTCACCTAATTAGAGCATCATGTTACCTCTTCTCATCCTTTTTAGGAGATATATTTTCGTTATCATCTCTAATCTCCTACAAATTCTAAATCATATAATCCACTCTCTTCTTCACAGCTATGAATTGTCCTCGCTTCTATGAAATTACATTCGTATTAATATCTCTAGACTCTATTCACCGATATTGTCTCATTCTTTTGCATTATAATCACACCTTTCAATTAAGGAAGAACAAGTATCTATAATCTATAACCACTAAAAAATATTTCAATTAGCTTATAATTTATGATTTTTCATTTTCAAAATTTTCATGTTAAAAAATAATGTGATCCATATTAGTTATATTTTCTTTTTTACTTTTCTAAATGTATATATAATTTTTTATTCAAAGCTAATATAATAAATTTTCTCCCACAATGATTATAATATTCTATAATGCAAAAAACTATATTCTAAAAGATTTGTTGAGCATTTCTCAAAGAAAAAAAATAAATCATTAATTTTTTTAAACTTTTCTTAAAATTCTTATTTTTAACTATGGTCCAAGTGTCTTCACCTAAGACACCTAACTTGGTTTTCCTACTCTTAATTTTCTCCCCTATTTTAATAATCAATATTGAAACCTAATATTGAAAGGTTTCAACTGGTTGTTTCAAAGGCATATGCTCTGAATGCATCAAAGCTCATCTTATATTTTTTATTTCACCTTACCATTATATATATATATATATATATATATATATATATATATATATATATATATATATATATATATATATATATATATATATATATATATGAGACAGTTAGGCTAATTAAAACAGATTTATACACACATCGCATACAAAAGATTCAAATCCAAAATTTCTTAGTTGGTAGCCTAAGCTCCCAACCAACAGATCAATGAGAGCTGGGTGATATATATTTTAATCGTATTACATTGCCAATTCAGGAGAAATATGGGCTTGAAGTTAGAACCTACTCCTTATTACCATTAAAATTCATTTGAAAATTTGAAAAGTACAACATGTTTCATCATATTTGTCAACGCGAAGCAATAAAATTAGTTTTCTTAACTACAATATAGCTTCAGTAATTTTCATGTGACAGACCTGTGATCTCATACAATGGTGCACAAAGTTACTTAATTAGGTCATCTCCATCAACAACATCTTTCATAAAATTTCATTTGTAGAAAAAACATTGGAATTTTAGTTGCTTTTACACAATTCAGCTCTCTTCAACACGGCCTAAAGTCATATTATAATCTCTGTATTAGACAAGACCCGCTTTCCGTCAAAGAAGTTCAACCAACTCCCTTAGAAAGTCCTCCCCTTCATCTTCCCTTCCCCTCTCCCTCCCAATTCTCTCTCTCTCTCTCTCTCTCTCTCTCTCTCTCTCTCTCTCTCTCTCTCTCTCTCTCTCTCTCTCTCTCTCTCTCTCTCTCTCTCTCTCTTATTCCCTTTCTCTACCCTGTGATGTTCTTGAAGAAAAGCTCCCGCAAAGGCAAGCAGAGAAGGCCATCTTATCTATTCTGCTGCTTTAATGGGTCTGTCGAGGCGGAGTCCGGCAACTTGGAGAAGCCAGCGACTGCCATTGGAAAGGTTAGAAAGAAAGGTGTAGGCTGCTTCTCCTGGTATTGGCTTCGGAGGAAGAAGAAGCCGTTGAAGGATACAAATAACAAGCATGGAGCCAAGGTAAGCTCTTAATATCCTTGTTAATTATATACGAACACTTAGGTTTTAATAAATACATCTCTATAATTTCGTTGTGATATTTAATGAAGCAGATATCAAATTCACGTAATTTTTATATATTTAATATTTATATAAAACTTAAAAATTTTAAATCAAATTAAAAAAAATATCACTGATATTAATTTTTTAATAAATTAATTATTTTCATATATATATTTTTATGTAATTGGAACATTATACTGTTGTCTAAATAAAATAAAATTATGTTTATATATATATATATATAAAATAAACGTAAACGAAGACTTACTATATCGTACTGTCACGAATCTTAACGTCCAATGGACGGTGGATAAAACGGGAGGATTGGAAAGCAAACATCATCATAAACCTAGGGAAGGCGTCAATGACCACGAGATAATATACTAAGAAGGGCTGCCGGGTCGCATCCACGTAGAAGCATCTGTGGGACCCACTGCACCTCTCCAAACGTCCAGCGTCGGAAGTCGCTGGTTGCGATACGACTTTTTGTCCCTCTCTCCTCACCGTTTTTAAATTTATCTTCACCAATAGATTTTACTTTAGTTGTAGAAGTCTTTCGTTTGGTCAAATTCACATTTGATTATCACCTTTTGTGCAATTATTTATATTAAAATTTTAAATTTTATTTTAAAATTGTTGTCCCTCCCATGAGAGAAACTATTCTGTGCGGAGCCTGGGTAGAGCTCTACGTCCGGAGACGAATTAAGTGTAGCCATGTCAGCGGTTCGCGTTACCAAGCGATTTTGAGCAATGCCGAGCCACGGTACACAACAAAGAGGTGAAATAACACATTCTAATTAGTCATCAGATCACGTTCGACGTCCATACAGAATAATTAATCCCCTCCCACCCCAAAATAATTATATACCTCTAGGTCAAGTTTAATAGATTAGTACTAAGGGCCAAGCAAAATCTTTAGCTTAGGTTATATTAAGCTTAGCAGGCATCAAATTATATGCAATTTGAGTTAGTTTATAATCAATAACTTGCTAAATCTAATTTATATTTCTTGAGATGACTTGCTCAATGCAAGTCAAGATAAATATGAATAATTGTGAATATTTGAGTAAATTTTTGAACAATTTTAAATTTATTTATTTTAGTAGTCAAATAAAAAAATGATGCATTAGTAATTTAAATTTATTTTTTTTACGATTAACAAATATGGAATTTATTTTTAAAAAATATGGTTATTTTCAGTTTTCTACAAAATGCGCCAAAGAAGTTCCATTTACATATATTCAACATTATCCTCGTCTCCCTTCGTACTTCCAGGTAAAAATTATAGCAGACGAAGCGTGCCACCGGCGCCGCAGGAGCCGACAAAATTTTCCGCCGCCGCCGTCGGCCAGGTCAACAAGGAACCCTACCTAACGCGCCTTCCACTGCTGACGCCAAAGTACGATGCACAAACCCGGTCTGAATCCTCGAACCTCCGAACCGAACCGGTATCCAACCGCCTAACGAGCGGCCTACCCGAGCCGGAGCAACTAGCAGCTACTCCTTTTCGGGTCAGCACCCAGGCCCGATCGGAATGGGCCAGGAAGCTTGACTCAAAGGCCGGGCTGACGGTTATTGGAGTGACGATTGTCGTTATGGTTTTTTATGGCCGCGCCGCCGCTGTCGTCAGCCTGTGTGCATGCTTTTACCTGGCGGCGATTCTCCGAGAGCCGGTGGTGGCTGAGGTAAGAAGTGGGGAAGATGGCCGGCGCCGGCTATGCTGACGTGGACTCGGAGGAGTATAAGAAGAGGGTTGTGATGGAAGGGTTGCTGGGCAGGAGTAAACAAAGGCTGAAGGCACACGTGGAGAAAATTTAGGTCCCCTAAGTTTTTGAATTAATTTTGAATGTGTATAACAAATACCTAATTAATTAATTTTTAGGGGATTTATGTACATATCTCATAAGTTTGGTTGCGGGCAAAAATATACACAGGCAATAGAGTTAAAATTTTTGTCTCAGTGTTGAACGGATATCCAACACACGAACAGAAGAGAAATAAAACACTAGGATTTTTACGTGGAAGCCCTGAAAAGGAAAAAAATTGACGCTGTCACGCCCAATTGAAAGAATTATACTACTGTTTGCTTGAGTTACAATAGGCTGAATTGTCTTTAAAATTTAGGATGATCAGATTATAATAATCAAATCATAGGTTGAAACTCATTTATAAATATGAATTTGAAATTCTACGATGTTTGGTGGTCGGACGGAATCCTAGACTCACTTGGAGATCGGATATAATTCCGATGTCACTTGGAGATCGGATGGAATTTTGGCATTACTTAGAGATCGAACAGAATTCCGGCGTCACTTAAAAGTCGGGCGGAACTCCGGCGTCACTTGAAAGTCAGGCGAAACTCCGGCGTCACTTGAAAGTCGGGCGGAACTCCGGCGTCACTTGAAAGTCGGGCGGAACTCCGACATCACTTAAAAGTCGGACGGAACTCCGGCTTCACTTAAAAGTCGGACAGAACTCCGATGGTGGTCGAGGAGGAGCTTCTTCCCTTTTTCTTTTCTTCTATTCTCTTCTTATTTCTTGGGTCCCCTTTTAAGAGAAATGATAGACTATTTATAATTTTTTGAGAGTGACATGACACATAAAATAGGAGGAGGATCAAGAGCAAATGTGGAGTGGTTTGGATGGATTGACGATATTGAATCCCTTGATCATAGACTGTTCGTCAGACATTTGAAGGTCTTAATGATATCAGAATTCGGCAATCTTGGGCTTGTTGGATTCGTCTTGTTGAGCCGCTCTATTCGACTATAAGCATGTCATGTTTGGAAACCGTTTGGTAATCCAAATTGTGGTTTGAACCTTCCAACAACGCTTCGGGTCTTCGATTCAGACCCATTTGTGCTCGGATTGAGTTGAATTTGGTGTCGTTGGGTTTGTATTTTTTGAGAAGCTCAATTCGACTATAAGTTTGTTAAAATCAGAGTTCAGATGGTCCCATATTTAATTTTAGAAACTTCCAACATAATTTTGCCTCGAGATTCGTGTCTGCTCAAGACATATTTTGATGATATATCAAGTCTTATGTATTAATATGTCTAATATTTAAATTAAATATTTATTAATATAATATTTTTACTATTTCAATTGGATTAAAATACATAAAAATTATATTTTATATTAAAAAATAAATATTAATAATATTTTCGGTATTACATAAATACTTAACAGTTCAACAATCAAATTGGTAAAAAAATTAATGAGTAATAGTTTTTAAATAATTATAAATATTATCTCATTTCATGATAAAGGTACTTTGCAAAAGTCTTATGTTTTATTTGAGACTTTATTATTTTGTTTTTCATTTCACAACCACAATATTTTTTTGGTCACTAATTTTTGCTATTTTCAAATAATTTTTATATTAGGAAGTTGGTTTCTACAACAACTTGAAAATAATTATTTTCTCTACAATAACTTTGGTTCAGCTGCAATTTTTTATAAAGGTTGTTGTAGAGCTATAATTAGGGGTGTCAATATTTGACACGACCTGAAAATCCGACTCGAATCCGACCCGAAAATTTCGGGTTAGGGTCAACCCAAACCCGAAACGGGTCGGGGTCGGGTTCGGGTTCAACATTTCGACCCGTTTCAAAAAACGTGTCAGGTTCGGGTTAACCCTTTGACCCAAAATTGACCAGAAAACCCGATTTTGACCCGGCAACCCTATTTTGACCTGTTTTGACCCGAAAAAGAGGAGAGACCCTTTTTTTACCCCAAAAAGAGTAGATAGACCTATTTTTGACCCGAAAACTAGCAATTTTTTGTTGGAAACGGGTCGTGTCGGGTTGACCCGGACCCGAAGTAGGTCTGGTTCGGGTCAGGAAAACTGACTCGTTTTCAAAAACGGATCGGGTTCGGGTTGACCCGAATAGTGCCGGGTCAGTTTCGAGTTTGACCCAACCCGGGACCCGAAATTGACACCCATAGCTATAATGGAGAAAGCAGCTTGTTTGAAAGCTGTTCTAAAAAGCAGTTTCATAGCATAAGAATTCTATTGAAAAAAATGAAAATACAGTGGCAAAACAAAAATTATGATTGTGTTCTGATAAATAAAATAGTGAGAAAGCTGTCTCAAACACATCAAAGTTTACGATCTCATGCATATCAGTAGAAAATTATAAGATGAGTTATTCATAGACACATATAGATTCAATGTTTTGCAGGCTATTATTTATCTTTAACACATCAATAAAAAATATATTTAATTAAATAAGGATATTGATGCAAATGGTAAATAAAAAAAATTTAAGACTTTGACTGGGCCATCCAAACTCCCTCTTCAGCAAATTTATAATTGAAAATAATATTTCGAAAAATGAATTTAGGGTTTCTTTGGGACAACTTCTGCAGTATTTTCTAAAGTAATTTTTTAGTAATTTAACTCCCAAAAAGACACTATCATTTGTTACTATTAATAAAAACAAATGTACCATGACTCATTCGACTAGACGTGGTTATATTACCTTGGAAGGGACAAAGCCCACAAGGTCATGGCCGGAGAGATTGATGATGGTGCATATGGATCCCATCAATTCGAGCCAAAGCTGAAACTAATGTTGGTGCATATGGATCCCATCAATTTGACCCAAAGCTGAAATTGAAGATAAAAGATTTGAATATTTTTTACTATAGATGACTCAAGATTGCAAAAAAAAAAAAAAAAAAAAGGACATTAAATGTTAAATCTTAAGTCCAAAAGTGTATAAATTACCAAAAAAAAATCATTCTACAATGGCATCATGACTTTTGAGTATTGGGGAACTATCATTATAGGTCTTATTGCAGGCTAGAATATACGCGGCGATAGAGTTAGTAAATTTCCGTCCGAGCGTTGTACGAATATTTAGCACACAAACATGAAAGAAAAATGAACACCATGATTTTTACGTGGAAAACTCTTTGAAAAGTTTCACTAGTGTTGCTTGAGTTACAAGAAGCTGATTCGTCCCACAAGTTAGGACGATCATATTTCCAATGAGCTTCTTATGAATTGAAATTCAGTTAAAAAGTTTTGCAGAATTCTGGCGTTCTCCTAAATATTCGGCAGAATCCCGGCGTGTTCAGGCGGCGGGAAGAACTCTGGTGGTGGTCGAGGAGGAGCTGATTCTCCTGCCCCTTCTCTTATTCTTCTCTTCTTCTTGCTTTAGTCCCCTCTTATGAGAAATGAGAGGTTTATTTATAGTTTTTCTGGAGTGGCATGACTTGTAAATAAGTGTGAGATCAGGGGTGAACAGGAAGTGGTCAAATGGATGGCTGATATTGAATCCCTTGATCGTGCACCGTTCGTCAGATATTTGAAGATTTTAGTGATGTCAAAGTTTAGAGATCTTGGGCTTTTTTTGATTCGTCTCGTCGAGCCGTTCGATTTGAATATAAGCTCGTTAAAATCGGAGACCGTTTGGTAACTCAATTTGTGGTTCGAGCTTTCCAACAGCGCTTCGGGTGTTTGATTTTGGCTCATTTGGGCTCGGATTGAGTTGAATTTGGTGTCGTTTGGTTCGTATTTTCGAGACGCTCGGTTTGACTGTAAGCTCGCTGGAATCAGAGTTCAGGTGCTCTCGAATTTAATTTTTGAAGTTTCCAACTTGATTTTTGTGCCGAGATTCGTGCCCGATCAAGATAATTTCTTGATGACGTATCAGGTCTTTTGACCTAACATACTTTGGAGGCTATAGATTTGTAGTTACAACTAATGAGTATTTTTCTAAGTGAGCCAAAATTTAAGAGAAGTAAAAGAAGAAACATGATATACTTTTTTAGATATCACACTGGATATGTCGTCACTTTTGTTCTCTATTCTCAATAGATTTTTTTCGGCTCTTAAGCCACTGCAAAGAACTAGAGAATTGCAATTCAAGATCATTAAAAGGTTGCCTCATAAGAGATTTCTCAACTTTCACAAGAAAATCAGAAGTTTCAAACTGTGTGATAGTTTTATCTGTCATATCCAAGATCTATAAGTAACCCACACAGTATAATACCCTCTATATGTATGATTAATTGGAATATATACATGTAAAAGAGAATAACATAAGTGAATGACTTCATACATGATACAAGAAATTGTTTACTTTTGAATCTAAGATTTTACTATGGCCTTTTTCATATCATAACCTAAAAACACATTGAAAGATGAATAATCAAAAGCATATTATTCTAAATCTTGAATAGAACATTTTTATAAGGTAGATATCATCATTGCTAAGCTTTACAACAACCTAATCTCATGAGATTGAAGACCATTAAGAGCATTTATATTCAAAATAAAATTTTGATCAATTTTTTCTAAATAAAAATATAATAAATATTATTATTATAAGGCATGCAATGATGCAAAGCCAATTTTCTCTAATAATTATTAAATAGTTATTGTTGCGTCTAGAGTATTCACGGCGATAGAGAAATATAAAGTTTAGAGTCTTAGCAATTGTACGAAGATCCAACACACAAGCATATAAGAGAGAGTGTAGCGCTCATAAGAGACATTAGAGTTTTTACGTGGAAACCCCTTAAAAGGGGGAAAAAACACGGGGGCCTGGCCAAGTTTGAATGAATCCACTAGAATTTACAGTCGATTACAAATGAGGCTCTTCTTAGGGAGAAGGCCTTGGCTTGATGTCACAAATGTACATCATATAGAGCGCATTACATTGTGGGGGTTACAATAATCAATATATATATATATATATATATATATATATATATATATATGTTTGTTTGTTTGGTCGGCAAGACCATAGTTGATATGATAGAGGTCGGAAAGACTGTAGTAGGTAGGAGACTGGGGTAAGAAAGATTATTGTCCGGCGATGTAGGTTGGAAGGACCATAGTATGCAGGAGACCGATGTCAGAAAGATCGTTGTCTGGAGATGTAGATCGGAAGAACCATAATATGCAGGAGGTCGGAAGGACCATAGTCGGTAGGAGACAGGGTTTCAAAAGACCATAGTTGGCCGGAGATCGACGTCAAAAAGATCGTTGTAGTAGGGAGATACTCTGGTAGAACTCTAGGCATCAGATGGTAGACCGATAGAAATCTGAGCCTCAGGTGATGGTCCGACAGTAGTCTGGGCCTTAAGTCGTGATCCGATAGAAGTCCTAGCATCAAGTGCTGGTCCAGCAAAAGTACATGCCTCAAGTGGTGATCTGACGAAAGTTCGGGCATCAAGTAGTGGTCCGATAAAGTCCCGGCCTCGGGTGGTGGTCAGGCGGAAGTCCAGGCTTCAACTAGTGGTCCGGCAGAAGTCCGGGCATCAGGTGGTGGTCTGGTAGAAGTTCAAGCCTCACGTGGTCGTCCGGTAGAAGTCCGGGCCTCAGGTGGTGGTCCGATGGAAGTCCGGGCCTCAGGTGGTGGTCCGACAGAAGTCTGGACGTCAGGTGGTGGTCGGGCGGAAGTCTGAGGCTCAGGTGGTGGTCCAGCGGAAGTTCGGGTGTCAGGTGGTGGTCGGACAGAAGTCCGGGCCTCAGGTCATGGTCCGACAGAAGTTCTTGGGTCAGGTGGTGGTCTGGTAGAAGTCCGGGCCTCAGGTGGTGGTCCGGCGGAAGTCTGGGTGTTAGGTGGTGGTTAAGTATAATTCCGGGCCTCAGGTGGTGGTCGGACAGAAGTTCGGGCCTCAGGTGGTGGTCCGACATAAGTCAGGGCCTCAGATGGTGGTCCGACAGAAGTCCGGGCCTCAGGTGGTAGTCCGGCAGAAGCCAAGGCCTCAAGTGGTGGCCCGCCGGAACTAAGGCAGTGGTCGAGGAGGCAAGAGCGATCTTCAATCTCTCTCTTGCTTTCTTGCTTCGAGCCCCTTTTTAAGAGGGAGGAGGGGTCTATTTATAGATTTCCTAGAGTGGCATGACCTGTAAATAGCAGGATGATCAAGGGCAAATGGGGAGTGGTTTGGATGGATAGTCGATGTTGAATCCCTTGATATTGGACTGTTCGTTAGATATTTGAAGGTCTTAATGATGTTGGAATTCTGCGATCTTTGGCTTGTTGGATTTGTCTTGTCAAGACGCTCGATTCGACTATAAGCATGTCATGTTTGGTAATCCAAATTGTGAGTTGAACCTTCCAACAACGCTTCGGATCCTCGATTCAGACCCATTTGGGCTCGGATTGAGTCAATTTTGATGTGTTGGGTTTGTATTTCCAAGAAGTTCAGTTGATTATAAGTTTGCTGAACTTTGGAGATCGGATGGTCCCAATTTTAATTTTGGAAGTTTCTAACTTGATTTTTGCCTCGAGATTCGTGCCTGATCAAGATAAATTTTTGATCATGTATCAATTATATTGCATTATAAAAAATAAAAGTTGATTTTAATTTTTATCTTAAAAAAAAAATGCAAATAGTGGGCTCAATATCCTCGCTGTATCCACAAAGCACAAATAACGCGTCTTCTCCACCTCGTCAATTGCCCCTAGCTGGCGACTACTCGTCTTTCCGTCATCCTTGTTTCTCCAGCATCCATCCATCTTCAACGTCTCTTACTTCGCTCCAGTTACAATCCCTAGCCCTTTCGAAGCTAACCCGCCATCATAATTCTGTAACATGGCCGATCGTCCAAACCCTAGACATCTTCAACTCAGTATCATCATCCAGTTACTCGCCCTTTTCTTCCGCTCCTCCGCTCTATTCTCTCCTACCGACAGCCATCTCATCTCCTGCGGATCCACCTCCCCAATCACGCTCCACGACCGTCGCATCTTCCTCCCCGACGCCACTTACCTCATTTCCAGCAATCCAAAAATCTCCATCTCCGCCGATGCTAATACCTTTTTACAATCCAACTCATACGCCTCTGTTTACCAATCAGCTAGGATTTTTACCGCTCCTTCTTCTTACGAGTTCGACATCAGAAGCAAGGGCAGACATATCATCCGCCTTCATTTTTACCCCTTCTCCTCGGGTAGCCACAACCTCGCCTCCGCTCGGTTCCACGTCTTGGCCTCCGGCTTCTCCGGCTTCGTTCTGCTAAGCAATTTCACCGCTTCTTCTGATTCTCCGTTGAAGGAGTTCATGTTGAGGGTGGATGGGGAAAAGCTCGTGATCTTCTTCGTGCCTGTGGATTCATCCTCTTTTGCCTTTGTGAACGCCATCGAGGTCATCTCTGCGCCGGTAGACCTTGTAGAAGATAAGCGAGGTTGGTTCAAACTGATCAAGTTTTGAGCTTTGATGGGTTATCGAAGCAGGTGATGGAAACCATGTTTCGGATTAATGTTGGTGGTCCTAAGGTGACACCGTTTAATGATACTCTGTGGAGGACATGGATTCCTGATAATGAATTCTTCGATTCGGATTCTGTTACCAAAATCGTATCTTTTAGTGGTAGGATTATGTACCGGAAGTATAGCGCCAGCCGTGAAGTAGCACCTGATAGTGTGTATAATACTGCAAGGATTATAGATGTTGTTAATTCTTCTGAGGTAAGTTCTAGAATGACATGGAAATTCCCTGTGGATCATGGATATAAATACCTCATTCGGATGCACTTCTGTGATATTGCTAGCTTGGCTCTTAATGAGCTGTATTTTAATGTGTACATTAATGGTTATCTTTCGTATGAAAATTTTGATATCTCTTCGGCAACTGGTGAAGTTTTGGCTTCTCCTTACTATGTGGACTTTGTTGCTGATATGGGGAGTTCAGACATTCTGTTTGTGAGCGTTGGCCCTTCCGGCTTTGTTGGTCAGTCGAGGGTTGATGGGTTGCTGAATGGGCTGGAAATTATGAAACTTAACAACACTGTCGGGAGCTTGAATGGCGAGCTTCCATTTTCTTTGGTTTTACACAGTTCAAGAGGAGGCTTCAGTGCAGCTGTCCGTTCGCTGATTTGTTGGTCCGGTTTTGCGTTGCTGTCGGTTGTCGGGTTTATGTTAATATTGAGATGGAGGGCTGAGTCAAGGAGCCACATTGCGTGGACGGCATTGCCCGTGGATGCGGCGGGAGTTAAAATTGCAAAGGGAGGCCAATTTGCTTGAGGAAAATTTGTATACTGTTGAAGGCATTATAAGTCACAGCTTGGTTGCTTCTTCTGCTGGTACTGTAAGTTTTCCAGCCAAATACCTGATATAATGATCTAGAAGAGTGAACTGTGTGGAAGCTATGTGCACTTTCTAGGATGGTAAAGTCATGTTTAGCTTAGCTTGTGATTTTTCCCCATTTTAGCTTTCTTATTTCCTTTTTTGTTCTTTTCAACTTTGTATTGTAGATCTAAAAGCTAATGAAAGTTCTTTAATTTGTGCTTTGAATATAACTTGCAAATAGTTGCTTTGCTATTGATAATGCTTTCACATGTAAAATTTGCTTGTTCAACCAATTGGATTCACTGAGCTATCAGTTTCCTTCATTTGTATCTGTGTGATTGTAGAAGTTTAGCATTTCTGAGCTAATGCTTCCATGTTTAAGTTCCCAAAAATTTACTTAATCTTGCAAACAAACCACTAAGCTTAATATAGCATAAACACATTGATGCTTGATAGCATGATACTTATTATCTTTTGTTGGAGTAGCAGGCACTTGCAGCACTTTATTAGGTGCTCTAGAAAACTTTTCTTAAGGATTTGCTGAGTATGAAGTAAAAGGGTGGCAAGAGTTTTATTTATTTTTTTATTTTAATTTGGTATGGAATAAAATAAATGTAAAGTAAATTGCTACTGTATTTTAAATACCTTGAAAGGTGCATTTTTTATGCAAAATAAACTAGCTCAAAATGGGTGAATTCCTTTCTCTTTGTTTATGTTCTTTCACTGGTAAACGAATGTCCCAGTTTTTGCAGATTTGACATAGGCATAGGTGTGGTGAAGAAGTACCACAATGAGATCTGTTGTTTCCACAGTAGTTAAACAATTTAAGTAGTTGAACCTCATCCAAAGTAGTATGAGCATCCACGGGAGGCAGTGAGAGCAATGGGTTCAGTTTTGTAAGATGGTTCCTTGGATTGTTCATTTTGGATATTGATATCTTCACTCCATAAGAGTGAGTACAGATCATCAAGCCTAATAGGGCCAAGTTTGATGCGGATTATAGCTTTGAAGACTTAATAAGATGGAAGCAATCTATTGAGTATAGTATGATATCTTCAGAATCAATGTTGGAACCGGCAAATGCAATGTTGTCCACCAAAGCATAGTAAGATCTTTCATGATGATGTGATGAAGTTCATTTTAGTTGAATTATTCTAGAACGATTCGTGGGTTGGAGACGTTTCTCAAGGGTGACCCAGATTCCATAAGAGGTGTGTGGATTGAGGATGCAGGGAAGTAGTGGAGATATAGTGGATAATAGGGCTGAAGCTAAATTGTGATCAAGTAGTTGCCATGTATTATAGCCTGGTTTGGGTGTAACATCACAAATAGGAGAGAATATTTTTTTTAGGGGACAGGCCTGAGAACTTGGGAGAAAGCTATAAAAACCATTGGCAGCAGACATTTTGACGATATGAAATTAACAAACAAGGTAATTATCATTGTTAAGTTGAGTCCTTAGAATGTGTTTGATTAGACATTAGAAAAATTTGAGATAAGAAGGTATGGTGATGTCGGCCATGATTTAGGGGTTTGAGGTTGCTGGAATATGAGTAGAAGAGCTGTTGGAATCTTCCATGGAGAATAAGAGAAGTTTTAATAATGCAATGAAGCTGGAGGCTTTGATACCATGTAGAATATGAGCTAGTTTAATTCACAGAAGAGTAAAGAGAAAACTAAAAATAGAGAGGAGAAATATAATCTTACATTGCATTCATAGTTCCTTCACTGATTGCCTCTGGAAGATTACCTGATCAAATACCATACTGAGAGCAAGGTAGTGCTCCATCACAGCCATAGTATGAGAAATAACATGATTTATACATTATACATGTATAATAATCAACTCATTTCATAACATATTTAACATTAAATTAAACTTAATATTAAGTTTATCATAAAATAAATTTAGCAATATGCATTTAAAATTATTATTAACAGATTTTTAACACAGAAGTTCTGTCTTATTAAGAAATAGATTTCCTAAAATGTGGTAAGAGGCAAAGCACATACCTTCGTGATTATTATAAACATCAAAATAAGCTCCCTTTTGGGGAGGATTTTTTGAGCTAATTAAATGCAAATTCACACACACATCAAATTCTTATTTCACATTATAATCGTATTAGTAGCTATAAATAGAATACAATGAAACTTGATTGAGTTAGCCAACAACCATCTCAATTGATTGAGATTTGAGACGATATTGTTATTTTACGGAAATTTACAAATCGGGATGAGTCATACAATTGAAGGCGTGATCATGATGAGTCATACAATTGAAGGCGTGATCATGATGAGACACGCATGATCGTCATCGCTAGTGATATGTGTCAATAGACTAATGGAATGAAGGCATAGGACATCTTAAAGAGAAATTTTATTGAATCTTCTTGAAGAAGTTACTTAGTAGGTTGAGAGTTAGGTTTTGTCATTCAATTTGATTCAGAATATTTCTATTTTGAGGCGTTGGGATGCCTTTGCATAATAAATTTGGAAATTATTTTGTTAGCATAGTCTCATTCATCATTTTTATTCGTTGAGGGTAAGGCAAGGTGAAAAATTGATTTCTTAATGCATATGTTTACTCTCACAACTTTTTAAGATTGTTATATTTTATTCTCCTCCAATTACATCAAAATTTTCAATTTTGAGAATAAAGTTAAGGATTGAAAGATAAATATTCTCTTTGTAAAGCCTATGAAGGGGTGACTCATTAAAATAAGGATAGTAAAAGCTTTTAAAGCATAAGTTGTCTCCATTTATGCTTTTGTTGTCAATTCTGATCAATTCATAGAAATGAAGTGACATGTATTAGATTATTGTTAGTACTTAACTGAAACAATGATCAAGCTAGTATTTGAAGCCAAAAGTAAATTATTGAGTAGGTTTTTTTTTTTTTTGCATAATTATTCTCTTAAATTTTAAATTATGTGATATTCTTATAGTATACTGTTGTATACTATCTTGCTCTTATAAGTCAACATTCTCTCCAATCAGCAGTAATTAGAAATACTGATTGTATAACCTTAGTTCTTTGACTTTTATTTACTCCAAAATCTCTTTTTAGGTAGAGTCGTTAAGATCGGGTCAATAATGCATGGTACTCTATGTGGCTTTAGCTCCACATTCTTAATACTCCAACTCCATTTCATTTTCTCGACATCTTGAGCGCGTATAAAGTTGGGAGTCGTACGGATTTTTATCTTTTGTAAGTAATAATAAATAAATATTATTTCTTCTAACTCTTATTGGAAGATGGTCGCCATGCAATACTTGTGCAAGAGACAGATAACACCACAAAGTAATAAAGTTTATCAAGGCGTTTAAGGATCATTAATGCTATCATAATTTTACTCTTCGCACTAAAATTATTAATCATGTGATCATAATCACACCTTTGGTCTAAGGATCTTTCTTATCTTAGACATTATACTCACAAATATGTAATCCTTGTAGGTTATGTTATTGTTATAACCTGCACATTAATGATGTTATCATAATGCAAGTAGAAAAAAAGAATAGCAAAAAGGGAATTATTGTAAAAAAAAAGGTTCTTTCATTCATAACATTGGGGAAGTTTTAAATGATAAAAATATTAAAAAACTTATCATCTATGTTTTAAAAATAAATTAAAAATGCCCATTACTGGTTTTGGCTGCTAATATTCCAATCAGAGGTTCTTCTACACCTCTCAGGCATCCTCCACCTTAAGATTTTGATCTATGATGTGCTGTAGTAGGGATAGTTTTGTTTAGATTCTCTTCTCTCTCTAATAATTTTTGCTGATAAGATTCTCACCATAGGTTCTACGCATCTCAGGCATCCTTTACCTTAATATTTTGATGAATGACGTGCTGTAGCAAGAACAGTTTTGTTTAGATCTCTCTCTCTCTCTCTCTCTCTCTCTCTCTCTCTCTCTCTCTCTCTCGATTGTGTGTAGGATGAGAATTTTGTCTTGAAATCTCAGCAGCAGTTTGAAGGGCCATCTCAGTAAGTTAAGATTCTCAATGATATGTAGGGGGGTAATAGTGACTAACCTGGATGCTAATGTTTTCAAACCATTCAAGATTGTTTTGTTAATTGTCCAAAAAAAAGATCAGTACTTTTTTTCAAATCCACCATAATTATCTGTATGAGAGCTTGTGTAGGAACCTTAGTGGTAACCCTTATAAAAACATAGGAAGTCTTTAATTAAGTTACTTCTTGGAGTTGCTTCTCTATCATCTCCAAAAATTTATATGTTCTTTCTACTAGAAACCTGAAATTGTCATCCCTTGTATCTCTTGCGGTGAAAAGCATCACAAAAGCATTGTTGACTGGTGTACATAGAATCTCGATCTCATGAATTTCTTTTCCCTGTAGGAAGGCTTTTGCTGATGTTCAAGAAGACTTCACCTCAATTCAAGAAATTTCTTTCATGAAGCATAGAGATTAAGGATCCAACAAAACATTTAAAGCAACATTCAATATAAAATGGCCACAATCCGAAAGTTCATGAACCAACAAATACTAAACAATCTTCAAAGCCTGACAATAAATTAAGCATAAGGTCATTCCTTCATATTCTAATATCATATGGAATATGAGCAATCAAGGGGTGTCAAATATTGACCCGGCCAGAAACCCGAATTAGATCCAACTCGGAAATTTCTTGGTTCGGTTCAACATTTTTGCCTAATGGGTTGGGTTTAGGTTTTGTTTTTCGACCCGTTTATAAATTGGACCAGGTTCGAGTTGATCTGGAAACCCAAAATCAACCTGGATTTGACCCGCGAGCCACCGATTCGCGAGCACCTGTCCGGCTTCCTGCACCTGTCCCGTGTTGAATCAGGTGTCCAGTAGCCCTGCCTCAGCCTTGCATCCCGCATGTCCAGTTCAGCCTTGGCCTTGAGTCTAGCACTCGCCTCCTGGTGCAGCACCAGCTCGTGGCTTGACTAATCGACCCTGCAACCATGCTGGACTCCCTGCTCCTCTTGTCTAGACTTAGCGCTCACCTTCATCTGGCATTTGCGCCCGGGTTTGTGGCTCGGGTTAGGGTCAACCCAATAACTTGTGTTGGTCTAATTCGGGTTGGAATTTTTCGACCGGTTTGCAAAACAGGGTCGGGTTATGGCCAATCTATTTGGATCCGAGTCAATTCAGGTTGGACCTGAATCTGACCCATTGATCCGTTTTCACACCCCTGAATCAACTCAACTTATATGAAGTACCACTTGAAAATTATGAAAAATATATATACATTTTTAGGAGATATTTTCTACATCTTTTGATATTCTTGAACTTTGGCTCCTAAGTTCAAGAATCAGTTTTTTTTCAATACTTTTCTAGCTCGCTCCATCTTGGGTACTAAACTTATTTGCTATAATCTTTCTATCCACCATGAGAAAAACCTTCTTGTCGCCTTGCTAAAATTGGTATAGATTGATTTGTTCAAAACCCTCTAAATTTTTGTGGTTTAGACTTCCTATTTTAATTTGTTAAAGAGAGCATCTACTTTTTGTTCTATTCTAGTCAATAAAAGAAATTTGGACTCAATAAAACACAACTAAATGGTAATGGATGTGAGCAATTAAATGTAAGTCCGGTTCATTAATATATATATATATATATATATATATATATATATTTTTTTTCATACTCAATTTTTTCCAATTATTTATTCTTAAACATCTTACAAATTTTTATAAGGGGTTGTTTCTGTGGTTTTTAATTTTAGAAATTTTGGCTTGATTTTGATAGCTTTGATTGATTCAATCAAAATTATAGAGCTAGCTAAAAAAGTTCATGTCAAAAATATAGTTTTTTTTTAAAAAAATATTTTTTTAATATAAAAATTTCTATTTCAAAAAATTTATGCTAAAAATTTATTTTAAAAAGTTATAAAAAAAATTTTATTAATTTTTTTTACTTATCATTAAATTTCTATTAAAATTCTATAAAAATCATATTAAATTTCATGCTCATTAAAATCTCAATTAAACTATCCTTTATATTTATATCTTAAACATGATTTTGATAAAATTTATCATAAGAAATAAAAAAATCAACCTAAATTAAATTCTAAAACTGCTAGCAAAAATTTACGATGAAATCAGAAGCAAAATTGAGTTCTAAACCTCGCTAAATTCTAAATTTTGCTCAATCATAAATAGCCTATTTTTTTAATCTTTAATAACAAATGTCAGATTAATTTGCCAATCCAACCACATAAATTGAATCAAATTTTACTGAAGTACTAAATTTAGACTTCATTTAGGAAGACTTTTTTATTATTTCTTAATTAAAATTTTAGCATAAAATTAGCCCAAACAAAAAGTTATACTTTATTTAAAATAACTTTCTTAATACTTCCTAAAATAATTGTACAAAAAATGTTAAAAGCAAAACAATTACTTATATAAACAATAAGAAAACACTCCCAAATAAAACCTTAGGCTTCACTCGAAAATGTTTAATTTTTTTTTTTTTGCTATTTTATAGAACTGCTGTTAAAAAAATAACTTTTAAAAGTTGTAAAATATAACTTTCTAACACAATTTTTTTAAATTACAAAAACATAATTCTAGAATAGAAATTATGATTGAGAATTAAAAAAAAAAAAAAATAGCAAAAAAAAATTATCTCAAATGAAACCTAAAATAAGAGTGATTATTACGTGCAGAAACCGAACATTGAAAAACATCCAATTTTATCATTGTGAATAATAAAAATATAGTAAAAGTACAATTATTATTCTTCACTACACTTTTATTGTTCACTACTACGCTTTTATTGTTCACTGCTACGTCTTTCTTGTTCATAGAGAACTGAAAAATTATCTGTACCTGATCTCTGCACATAATAATCTCTCCTAAAATTAAGCCCAGAGCAAGGTGACTGATATTTTTGTGTTGATTATTACCTTCCAAAGGCTGCATTATCTTCCCAGTTGGGATTTTCGTCGAGTTCAATCTCACAGCTGCTTATGAAGAAAGTAGACAATCGGTCGACAAGCGCTTATGAAATTGGTCAACAAAATGATTCGAGATATCATTTCTCAAACAATAAAAGTAATGACTAATAAGCATTAAATGAAATAAATCACAACATGAAACTATTAAGCTTATCTTTATCTCTCTTAGTGTCCAAAACACAAATACTTCAAAAACTTCTTCGAACCTGTGGGATAACATTAGATCTTCTATCAAGTGATTCACCAAGAAAAGCTAAGCTCCTGATTATAATTAAAAAAAAATGGTACAAAGTAAAAAACATCGAAGCTAATAAGTAGTTCTCTGAGATGAAGAGATATATAGGGTATTGCGATGAACATTTCAAGTTCTATATAAAAATTTGTTGAAATTTTAGGTTATCTCCGAACATGAGATCTCCTTGGCGATCTCCGCGAAGCATCAGCAGGGCTTCTGTTCTTTCCTTCGGAATTGAACTTTTCTTTTGTGTCAGCTCCAGACTTCTGCTTTCTCATCAGATCTTCAACATATCTTAGCCATAAAGCTTCCCTGTCTTTCCTCGGCATCTTCGAGTATCTGGGATCAGGCTTTAAAACCCGTTTAGCTTCTGACCATGAGTTGAGAAAGTTCTTCTCATTTTCTGAACTCCGGGCAACTGAATCTGCTGTAAGGATTTCGGCTAATAGAGCTCGGTAATCACGGGCGCATCGCTGGGAAAATAAAGAGAGAGGATTAGGGTGAGACATGCCCTGCTACTCCGAGCAGCACAAAAAAGCCTTTGAGACCACCACACATTAAGGCTTCATTTGAGACGGCTTTCTTACTGCTTCTTAAAATAACTTTTTAGAAAGCTGGTTTAAAAAGCAGTAAGAAAGGCATCCCAAATGAGACCTACGTTTACCTTGCAGGCTCGCAATGAGTCGGCGAATACCTTGTTTATCAAACAAAAATGCTGGATCACACACTCTTGAACTATAAATGCAACATATATCTATGCAATAAAAGAGATGTACTTTGACAAACGCATGCCACTCAGCATAGCTGTCAAACGGAAAGGCAGTGAAATAAGAGAGATTATTCAGTGCGGACATCGGACGCAGCTTACCATCTAGAGACGAATCATGTGCAGCCATGTCATCCAGTACCGAGCTCGGTACCGAGTAGAGTACCGAGCTGCTCTAACGAGTAGGAGGTGACATGACACATTTTCATTGGGTTCTGGACGGCGTTCGGCATCCGCAAAAAATAATTCATCGTGAAATAGAGACTCTCCGGGGCTGTTTAATTCGTTTCATTTAGAGTGCTTGTAGATTAAAGCACTAAAAAGTAAATAACTCTGATTGCATGGCATTTACATTCTTGCAGATGCACAAATGAATTGGCCCACGAAGTAAATTTTTACTTCCGTTAATGTGAAAAATGGTCTGATATTAGTATGGCACCAAGCAGCCTGTGAGGCAAGGAAGGCAGTAGACATTACGCAGGTTGAGCCTTCGGCCGAGAAAATTTTAGATTAAGGAAACAGATAAAGGTCTGGAGATGTCGCCCATGGGTCAAAGCAAAAGGGACTTGCTCTATGGAAGAAATTTATATATAAGATGATCATTTGTGTTTGGGCTAACTGAGAGACGTTGGTCAGAATGGATTCAGCTGCACTATATGTAAGTTTGTCTAACCAGAAAATGATCAAAACAAAATGGTTTGCGGAGACAAGTTTCAACTTACCAAAATAGACCCGGTCAACCCGATGACTTGGCTAGCAAGTGAAGCATAGCATTGCCCAACTTGTATATCGCCATAACTCATATATGTCAATAGTTTAAAATAGCATGGCAGCAAAAAGCACAGTGGGGAGAAAAGTGGTGACTATGGCAAAAGGTTGACTGCAAGTGACGAAATCTGTGACTGCGTGTAGTTATGATGCGAATCCCCATATTCTTAGCATATTTAGATTTTACGTGAATCTTCTTTCACACTCTCTGATGTAACAGTAAGCTAATGTTCCACCAGATAGGATTTTAGGAATTTAAAAATGTCAATATTGTTATGAAATCGGTTACATGGTAGAATAGCAAGAACTTAAAATTACTTTAATCATAAAGCATAAACTTAAATGTTGTACTGTAAACTTTAAATCCACCACTTAATAGTTAGAAAAATTATCTTGAGTTTCCCTCACTCACGCTCTTTGAAAGGTCTTAGCGGAAGGAGAATCTCAGCAATCCTAACGATGCCATCAAAAGTAATAGAACACCAAGTGTCTTGATACACGGAAAGTTAGCTGGAGGAGGAGACGTGGGTGGATGTCCGATGATTCGCCAATGTCCGGAAGGTAGATGTTCTTCGATAGAAGGTGCCAAGGTGAATAGGATGCGATTGACGTATTCTTCGACGGAGTTATCAACTTCCAAATTGAGGTCAAAGAAAGGGGATTGAAGAATATCCACTAAGCTTTGGTAGTCGTAGACGAATCCCCGTGGTTACGCCCGGGATTGGCCATGCACTAGTAAGAAAGTCGGGAAGGGATGGTTGTCTTCTTCTTCTCGGGGAAGATAACTCATGAAAGAAGAAAGTTAAAGAGGGAAAAAGAGGGAGAGAGGGTCGGCCAAGGGAGGGAAGGGCTTGTTTTATTAAGTTAGGGTTAGGGTTAGGGTTTGGAGTATGGAAATGCAACTAAAATCTATGGTAAAATTAGTATGCTGCTTGGCTACCAAATAAACATATGGTAAAATAGCATAGAGAAGGATAAACTGGCGTTGTTAGTTAACTGTACATGCAGGAGAAATCTAAATGAATAAGACTTGGAAGCTCATTAATTTACCTCATATAAGTCTTTGATGTGATCTCGGAAAAGCTTTTCTGCATCAACTTGATTAAGATCAGGATTTGTAGCACGACCCTGAGGATCCTTCTCCAGCTTGGGCTTCGAATCAGTCCAGGAAGTCTAAAAGAATAAAATCATTGTCTAAGTGTCAATACAGTAATAAATAGAAATTTCTAAAGTTTATTTTACTATGGATCGAATTATCTGTATATGAAACAAAAAATTCTCCAACGCAAGTCCATGAAATACACAGTTGGAAGAGTAAAATAAAAAATAATGACACATTTTCATTCTTGAAAAGGGAATGACACCTCTTCATTTAGTATCTGCATACATAATAGGAGCATGTACGCAAGTGTACGTTGGTTAAGAAAAAAAATATAGATGAAAAAAACATATATAAACATTTTCTTTGAGATAAACCCACATCTAGCAGTGGAAACTTTAACCAATATACACAGAAGAATGGCATCCCTGATAATATCATTCTTGCCTAAATGCTTCAAACATCAGAAGAGGGCAGGCAAGGAAAAGCCAGTGCGTGCAAAATCTAGATTGGAAAAAAAAAAGGCACTAATCAAATATATATAGAAATGAGCTCATGCGTCAATAAATACCTTCAGATCTTTAATTGTCTCTACCAACAAGGCTTGATAGGAACTGACAGCCTCCTTCCTTCGAACTTTCAGCCTAATCCGTTCCATTTCTTGCTCTTCTCTTTCTTTTCTTTTCCGCATTTCCCGCTCTCTTTCCTTTAGCTTATCCTACACAAAAGCGGTAGAGCACAGATCAAAACAATTTACTAAAACACCTCAAGTGTCAAAGCGCAATCATCCCCATAAACAAAAATCAGGTACATGTATGTTTTCAAAACTAGTCCTATCTCTTTAAGACTTAACACAATTAGTACCTGCTCATCCTTTTTAGCCTTTGCAGCACGCTCTGCCTCGTGTTCCACTGCTCTAAGTTCAGCAATATATTCATTAAATAAAGCTTCCCTCTCTTCATGATTAACAGTCTTGTATCTTGGATCATTTCTCAAATTATCTTTCACCTATAAAAATGTCAAAAGGAAGAAGTTAGTGCAAATGACATAAAAATTGGATGGCTGAACAGACAAAGCTTCCAAAATAATCTATAGAAGCAGCTATATGAGAATAGTTGCAAATCGTAGCAATCCTTAAACTCAGATACTTATATTGCCTGAAGAAAATCCATGCTCTTTAAGAGAAAAGTGCACACAAAAGTACCAAACATCACGGAACATTCATAATTTACTGACAATGAGAAACAATAAATGAAAAAGAACATGAATTGTCTAAGAAGCCAAACACGAGAATTGTTTGTTTTACAATTTCTTTGGTTATAAATGGAAAATTCAGCACCACACATGTAAGTAATAAGAGCAATTGTAAGGCCAATCTTGCATCCAGGGCAGCCAAGCACTACTATGAAAACAGCTCTTAGGAAAGATGGCTTTCTAATAAAGGATGGTTAATTTCCAAAAAAACATCACGAACATTAACAAGCATTCATGTTTTATGGCCCAAATCAGTAAAACCATGTTTTACAGAATCAAAGTCAAAATTGTCCAAGATTGAAGACCCCAAGTCATGATATCTAGGCATAATAGATATACACAAGGTTTTAATTATAACCCAGTAAGATCCAAATCAGGCAATTCTAATCAGTTTAAAGGACGTCAAATCCAAAAATCTGTGATTTTTCATTTTTGCCTATCAGTGAGACTTGAGCATCTTTCATTTCAGAACCCATTTCAAACAAGGTGCTAGGGAGACTGTACTTCTCGATCTTCAGTTTCTCTCTGAGAACAAACACCTGTAATATGCTATGGAAGTCGTGAATTCTACAAAAGTTTAGGCATCTACCTTTTTTTGTGGAAACATTGAGGCCTTAGCATTCCTCAAGTGATTTTCACCTCTAAACACGTTCCTATTTTCTTGAGGCACTCTAATAGAATGATTTTCTCCAAATGGAATATTTCTAAGAGGGATAGTTGGGCAAGGGCAATAGTGGAGAATGCAACTTAAAGTTTATTTGATTTAACTGAGCAATCATAGAGTCTAAATAGTTTGCATTTTTATATTATTTTCATTTATGAAATGTTGCACTTGTTCTAACTGAACGACATGCTTAATGCTCATTAGACTTAGCATTTTACTGGCTATACCTCAAATTGTAACATAGTGGCCCATTTTGATGCATGCTGATCCAGTGTGTTTATTGTTTACAAACAAAAGAATTATGCAAGCAATTTGAATAAACCAAAATATGATTATTTTGGTGTGTGCAGCAGTTTTGAGACGATATGATAGCACACAAACCAAATATTTTAAAACACGAGGGGATCAGCCTACACAAAATTATAAGTATCAATTGAACTAGTTAACACAAAGTAGGTTGGAAAGCAAGTAAACTTGCAAGATTTTGCAATTGGTAATAACTGGATGAATCATTGAATAATATTACTCATAGATGAAAATATTTAAAGTAATGGAACTCACAAACTCACATACGAAGATGCCAGTCAAATGTCATTTGCAAGGTAGGTTAAAGGCAATTCGCTACTTTCATATGTAGGGATAACTATTGACCCTAATACAAGATTCTCATGGAATTGGCAATAGACGTTGCAAACATTCCATTTAAAAATGAAGACAGCTTCCTTATGCAAGTATTCCTTCCTCTAAGGCGCCTTCTTCTTCTTCAAAGATTTGCTCTGGCATCAACAATTAATGAACCTGCTGACCTCTTTACAAAGAACAAAAAAAAGGGAGCAGAAATACCTCATATCCATCGAAATGTCGCCGAAAGCCTCCGTAAATCTTGCAAGAAATCTCACTGAGTTACTATTCCTACGGCACCGTTTGCGTCATTTCTTGAAATCGCACCTCGATCCTCACCTTCCTCGTGTCGTTAAATAGAAAGGGAGGGCTTCACTCTTCGGCTGCTCTCCCATCTCCATACGCAGACGACCCGACCCGACCCTCCCTCTTCTCTTCCGACTCCACATCCCAGCAGCTGCTCTCGATTCGACCCTAACCCACGACCAAACCAAGTCACAGCTTCCTCTTCCTCCCAATCTCAGTCGCAGCCCCAAATCGACGCCTTCTTGCCCACCTCCGACCCATCCCCCACTCGATCCAACCGCAAGAAGCCGTAGACCCAGGCCGAACTTCATCCACTTGCCCGACCTCTCGGTCGTCCCAATCCACTCAGAGAGAGAGAGAGAGAGAGAGAGGCCGATCCACCTTACCTGTAGCCTTCCGACCTCTCCCGCCTCTTCAAAGCAGAACCTACTGGCCTCTGAGATTTTATTGGGTGTGGAGTGCGGCCGTAGCTCTGTGTATGCAAACAAGTAGCTTTGCGCCACGTGGAGCCCACCTTGACCCCACCGTAATAAGGAGATTGTGTGCTCTGTTAACCCGATAACCTGATAACACGAACCACTCGAACTACTTCAAAAAGTGCGCGGTAAAAGCTAGGGTTATATTTGATGGCGCGGTTTTCTTACCTAAGTTAAAACTTTTATTCTCGTAACACCTGAAACCACAGAGAGCCCGAGAAGAGCGGAAGGTCTGAGGTATATTGGCGCAAGGTCTGAAGATGGATTCTGTGCCGGGAGAGATGAACGAGTGGCCGGAGATGGAAGGTTTTACGCAAGATTCAGAGCTTAGAGGTGGAGATGATTTGCAACAGAATACCCAACCAAACTTTGATATATTATCGGTAAATATGATATGAAAGCCGTGAATTGTTTAGTGTTTTAAAAAGTTTGTATTGGTTAGAATCTATGTATTGGTGGGTTGGCAGCATTTTTTAGTACATTTTTTAAATGTTTGGTACTGCTAGGTATCAGTAGGTATCGGTAGGTACCGATAGGTACCGATAGGTACATAAGTTATTTTGAAATTGTCTGTGTGTTTCGAATATTAAAATCTTCTTGGTTGTTGTTCGTAGGTTGTTTGTAATAGTGAGAAAGAGGCTTATGATATTTATTGTCGATACGCGCATAGTGTTGGTTTTAGTGTTCGTAAAGATCATCACTGTTACTGGCCTAATTCGCGCAAGATACGGATCAAAGATTTTGTATGTTCGAAAGCTGGTTTTAAGAAGGGACTTGACCTGAATGCTAAATCGAAATACAGGAAAGCCAATACTAGGACTGGGTGTCCAGCAATGATTAGATTTTCAGTTGATCAAGAAGGTGAATGGAAGGTTAATAAATGTGTTGAGAATCACAACCATGAGTTGGCAAGGCCTGAAGATAAACATTTATTGAGGTCATGCAGGAATATAACCGAAGAGAGAGCATTTGTTCTTAAATCTATGACTGATGCTGGGATTAGAACCATTGATGCATTCACATACCTAGCTGATGAAGTTGGTGGGAGGGAGTATGTTGGTATTTTAAAAAGAGATGCATATAACTTTGTTCAGAGAAACAGAAGATGCAAGATTGAGACTGGGGATACCAATTCCCTAATAGAAATTTTAAAAAACAGAGCAAACAATGATAACATGTTTGTGTGGGAAGTCCAATATGATGAGGAGGATAGATTGATAAATTTTTTCTGGGTTGATGGTGTTGGTAGAATAGACTATGACTGTTTTGGAGATGTTATAATTTTTGATACCAGCTATAGACTGAACAAGTACAATCTTGCTTGTGCACCTTTTGTTGGAGTTAATAACCATTGGCAGAATGTTCTTTTGGGGGTAGCATTTCTGTCTGACGAAACAGTAGAATCTTTTACATGACTGTTTAGAACATTCTTGAGAGTAATGGGTGACAAACATCCCATTACAATATTTACTGACCAGGATCAGGCAATGTCTCGCGCAATACAAATTACACTTCCGCAAACACGCCATAGGCTTTGCCAATGGCACATCATGAAGAAGCTTCCATCCAAGGTGCATTGTTACAACAGCAACAACAAGGTTAGAGTGTTGATTTATAAATGTTTCAGCAAGTGTGATTCAGAGGAAGAGTTTGAAAGCAGTTGGACTGAAATGCTGAATGAAGGGGACCTTCATAGCCATGAGTGGTTGAAAGAGCTCCACAAAATAAGGCACAAGTGGTCCACAGCATACAACAAGACTTGTTTTAACCTTGGTATTCTTTCAACACAGCGCAGTGAGTCCACTAACAATGTGTGCCACGACATTTCTAAGCCTACTAGCACCATCACTAAATGTTTTTTGGGACTAGAGAAGGTGATGAAGACATGGCGTAGGAATGAAAAGGATGAAGACTTCAAATGTAGTCAGTCCGATGTTGTCCCTTTAGTGAAGAGTAGTCCAATTCTAAGGCAGGCTGCGCGTTTTTATTCGCGTAAATTGTATTCATTCTTTGAGGAGGAGTTTTTACAAGGTGCTGGTGGAATGTGCATAGCTCAAGCTTCTACTGACTTATCCATTTTTTTTGTCAAAACTGTTGAGAACATTGATCAACCTCGCCACTGGACAGTTAATTTTGATGATGCGGAAGGTAGCATCGAATGCAGCTGTGGAAAATTCGGTATGATGGGGATACTATGTTCTCACTGCCTGAGAGTGATAAGGCGGCTTGATATAATTAATATACATCCGAAATATCTACTCAAGAGATGGTCAGGTCGAGCAAGAAAGGACCTTTACTCTGACAGGCCGTTGTCATCTATGGCAGCTACTGGATTTCCCTCGGATGGCATAGGAAGCATGATTTTCAGAAATTATTTTACCAGATTTGCATATCAAATTAGCTGTACAGGGGAAGGGAATACTGAAGCAGAACAGTACATGATTGATGCAATGTCTGAGATTGCTGAGAATGTGGATCTAATTTTAAATGCCGGCAAGGACTCAAACTTAAATACGAATTCAAGCATGCGAACTAAAATAAAAGACCCTATTAAGCGCAGACCCAAAGGAGTTTCAAATGCAAGATTGAAGAGTCATTGGGAAAAAAGAAAGCCGAAAAGGAAGAAAGTTGAGGAACAACATACACCTTCAACTCATCAGCCTACACCAGTGGAACATAGTACTCAATTTTCTGTTGCAAATTTACCAGAATACTACGCTTCAACTCAACAGCCTACACCAGCAGAACCTAGTAGCCAAGTTTCTTTTGCAAACATTCCAGATTATTTTGCTTCAATTCATCAGCAAACACATGTGGAACGTTTTAGTCATGTTCCCTTTTCGAACATACCAGAATGCTTCACGGATGAGTGGCTTCTTCGTCGACCTACGACACAGCCCAACCCTGAATATTTAAACATGATGAATGGATTTATTGATGCTGAAAGGCATGGATGAATATTCAGAAATTTGTATTTTTTTTATTTGATACCTGTCATTACTTTAATTGAAATCCAATTGTAGAAACTTCGTTGTTTTTTTTTATCGGTATTGAACTGCTATGTACCTCTCGGTACCTCTCGGTACCTGTTGGTACCTGTCGGTCCCGCTATGTACCACTCGGTACCTCTCGGTATCTGTAGGTACTTTTAAGTAGTGGTACCGATCGATACCTCGGATTAGCGAGCAGATCAGTTTGCTAAAGTTTGAACTTAACGTTATTGTTGTGGGTTGATATTTACTATGTTTGTTGAAATTAAATTGGGCAGTTGTACTGTTGAAGGTATTTAAGATGGGTGGTTGTGGCATTAACTTTGGTTGTTGAAATGTAAAGATATATAAGTTCAGGATGTCCATGGTTTCTTTAAATAGTTCTACCATGGTTCGTAAACTTCGGTGGCCGGATGCCAAACTTCATCTCGGCTTGCCGATCAAGGAGTTTATTGAGTTAGCCACAATTAGAATGCATTACTGCGTGGATGTTGCTGCAGAATGTGAACTTGAACAGCAAGCAAGACGGAATGAAATATCTAGATGCCGTGTTCATACATGGCATGATCGTTGTGATAGTTTGCTTAAAGTGGCATGGAGGGAGGAGATTGCTATTGAGGAAAACCGATCTGGTCGGTTCTTAAATTCTATGGGTTGGAAAGCTGTCCAAAATAATTTTTTTTGTAAATTATCATCATCTCCTAAGTGTTAATTTCCTGCAGCAGCGTTTTCATGCGCTGACTTGTGAAGGACAATCAAGTACCTCTGATTATGTGGTGAGGCGAGCTTCTGATGTTGAGAATGTTATTCTCTATCACCCGTGGGATCCAGCTGAAGATTTGTTTTTAATTGATCTTTATCAGCAATTAAAGAATGAACGTGTCTATGGTCGCAAAAGGAAGATGTTTTTGGAAATTAAAGACTGACAAGATTTACAGTTTGAGTTACTGACAGAATTTGGATGTTGCCCTACACAAACGCAACTCCAACAACATGTTCGTCGTCTAGTTAAGAATTAAAACAACAAAATTGTACTGACATATTATCCAATTAAGAACGCTCTGTCTATTTACATTTTATAACTGTATCAATACTATCGTTTTAACGTGGAACATAACAACATAAACGCTAGTTCAGCTCTAAACTTAGGCATTTCTGATTGCAAGTTCATTAGTAAGTCCCATTTAACAGAGTTTGGTTGAATGACATTTTCCATATATTTGCAACAAACATCCCACAATCATGCCCGTTGGTTTGCGTTGGAACTCCCTCGGCTTCCAGAACATTCCACGATCTGATATCAGTTTGAAAGCAGCCCAGAGTTTCCTCGTGTAAGTGATTAATCTGTAATCATAGTTAAGTAAAATTAACGTTTATTTCACAATACGAATGTGTACAGCACAATTACAAAGGAAAGCACCCAACTAACCACTAGTGGAAGCACGGCCCGATGCATGGGGTTAGGTAACGAATCAAAAAAATACCAAGTTGCCTTCTTCAAATAAGCAACCAGAAGAGTCCAATGTTCATTATCATTAACTGGTAGTAGCAGAAAGTTAGAAGCGGTAACGGATTCTTTGTTAATGTGTGACACGTACTGCTTACTTTCCATGGCATATTTCTTGGATGCCTGTATGTGTATTCTGGTTAGGATAACTTTTAAACATATTCAGTTATAGCAAGAAGAATAACACCATTACCCAATGCAAACTCGAAACATAAATGAATGGTTGATAAAGCCCAGGACGAAGTTTATTTTTCTCAACCAACAGACTAGCGAACGCGTCAATGTGGTTGTCGTCCAGATATTGGTCTGTTAATAGTTCATCGATTTGACTTCTAAATATCTGGATGTTTCCTGCAGTATAAATTGTATCTGACCTGTAAGATAAAAACCGGGGTGTTAAAATATGAAGTGTACCTACCAGTACCCAGCTGTTACATATCTGTACCTAACGGTACCTACCAGTACCGAACGATACCGATCGATACCTAAAAATACCTACCAGTACCGAACAGTACCTACCAGTACCGAACAGTACCTACCAGTACTAACCATTACCAATCGGTACCAGAACGCCTTTACAGATAATTTGCAATGTTACATACCTACATATCAGTATATTTCTCAAGGCAAGCGTCGATAAACATCCTCATATCGTCACTAATCATTTGTCGACCAGGATAATCTATTTTGTTAGGAGCTGGCCTTGGTCCAGGTGAACTTTGACTTTCAACTTCAATCAGAGCATTTGTAAGTTCAACTTTAGTTGGGGAGGGCCTAGCAGCAGCTTTTTTGAACACCTTCCTCTTATATTGACCCTTCGTGTATGGTGTCTTAACCTCTTTAGCTTTGCGGTCAACCCGACGTCTCACACGTTTGGCTATGCCTGAGCTACTTGGATCAGGTTTGGCAAGAACATCCTTTAATGGCTGGGTGTCTTCAAACATACATTCCGCAATAACCTCTGCACACTCTGCCTTCTTTATTTCATCACTCATAGTCCTGGAGGAAGATTGAACATGAGCTGCTGCAGTCGAGGAGGAGTTGAATGAAGGGAAATTCTCAGATAAGAACTTCTCCATTGCTTCCAATCTCTTATTCATTTCCCTCTGCTCAAAAATATAATGTTCAACTGCCTCTATTCTTCGTTCATTCAGAGACATCGTTGTCTCCAAGGTTATTAACCTACCTTTCAGGAATCTATTTTGATCTAAAACCTTATGTATATATTCAACTGTATATTCAGGTGGGGGAGTATGTTGCTGCTGCTGCTGGCTATGTGACATAGGTGGTGTTTCAATGGTAGGTCCACCAGGGCTGATTGGGCTAGGGGGAGGCCGAACTGGGCTTGGAGGCGGGGTGTTTTGTCTTAGAGGACTCATGGGTGTAGGTGATGTTGGAGGTGTAGAAAGATGTTCATGAGGTGTGTGTAAGATGATCTCTTTGTTAGGAACTTTGTCAGGTGAGGTCTGTGGAGTTTGTGGGGGAGGATTTGCTAATAAAGCCCTCTCCTCAGTTGTTATAGCATCAAAAGAAGTTAATAAATGACCAACTTCGAGACCATCGAATAAACTAGATGCATCTGCGTCGTTGTAAACTACATCGGATCCCCAGCGGAGAAACCGTGGTCTTGACTTCGAGTTAAATGGTTCGTGGAGTGTATAATGTTCAAGAAACCATATCTGAACTCATACATAATATGAACTTAAAATATATGAATAATCAACATCATCAATTAATACAAAATAATTTAAATTCAATGTACTCACAATTACAATATGAACAAATCCATTCAAGTAACCAAGTGGCTGTCCTTTCTTCAACTTTTTTGCAATGGCGTTAAAGTCAGCAACAAGGAATTCTTTGATTGAATCCGGCCAATTGTACGATAAAAATTTATCAATATTTCGAGCCACACTGATGATAGAAGCTGGTGTTCGGTAGTTGTGCAGTGGAAAAAATAAGTTTGACAACAAAAAAATTATGAATTTCTTCAAAACATCAGGCATTGCCGTAGATTCATCTAAACTAATCACCTCTTTCCTAATATCATTGGCTGATTTACCAGTAATTCTAGCACTACCAATATCAAAATTATTGCCTCTGTTTGGTAAACCTAAAATCATAGCAACTTCATCTGCAGTGAAAAGTAACTTCTGATCCTTAAAGATAAAGCATTGTTTCTTACTATCCCAGAAGGACAACAACTTGTAAACCAACGGCACATTCTGCACTAGACGTGGCATAAAAAGAAAATGATGCAGATTATATTGCTTCAAACTCTCTACCAGGTTCTCGCCAAATATTTCCACTAAATGATCACATACTTCTCTGAAGGTTGAGGTTCTGCAACGGAAACTAATCTTCGGCACATATCCCTGCGTTATTGATAAGATAAATTTAATTCCAGTTTGGCACATCTACAAACCAGACGGTACCTATGGATACCAATCGGTACCTAGAGGTACCGACTGGTACCGAGAGGTTCCGAGTAATACCTAGCGGTACCTACTGGTACCCAGCGAAACCAGGAGAAAAATTACAATACAACTCGGTTGTAAAATAAAGAATAACCTCTGAAAAACAAACACTAAATCTACAATGACTTGTACAACTTAAAATGCTTACAGAAATATCCCAGCATAATCTGCTAGGTACCGCTGAGTACAAATAATGAAAACGCAGCAGTACCCACCGGTACACAACGGTACCGACCGGTACATTTTGTCACGCAAATTAACGAGCAAATGACATTCACAACATCATTCAAACCAAACCCTAAAACCTCAAAATTAACGAACAATGCATAAAAACTCAAGAGAAAACAAACCTTTCCCATTGCCACGATGAAGCTCAACAGGCTTAGCGTAGAAGATGAAGTTGCTTCGTTCGAAATTTACAACCTGCAACTTCTCCTTCTCGAAGACGGACTGTAGTCTAGCAAATGGCCGAAAAAGAAGGAAGGAAGCGAAGCGACGTTTCGGATGTTCTCGAAGATATGGGTACCGCGCATTTTTTGAAGTAGTTCGGCTGGTTCGTGTTATCGGGTTAACAGAGCACACGATCTCCTTATCACGGTGGGGTCAAGGTGGGCTCCACGTGGCGCAAAACTACTTGTTTGCATACACAGAGCTACGTCCGCACTCCACACCCAATAAAATCTCGCCTCTACCTCATATCCCAGTAGCCGAACTCTACATGACCATCTCCCTCCCTTTGTAAGCCGTCCGATCTCCTCGCCCTAGCCCTACCTATGATTGAATCTAGAGGGTAATCCCACTTTCATTTCTTTTTACTATATATATATATATATATATATTATCATTATTATTTTTATAATTATTAGTATCAATTGATATTAGTGTTAATAATATTGTTAATATTATATCATTTATAGTAATATTAATATTATTATCATTATTAATGATATCATTAATGATGTATAATAGTAATTTTATGATAATATGATAATAAATTAATTTTAATATTAGTATTAGTATTAATTTTATTATTATTAAAAAAAAAGATATTTCATTGCCTCGATAAGCGCGTAAACACCATAGTTGTCGTCATTCGCAGGTATAACTCCCTAAACTCAAATTCCCGCTCTCGAAATTAGCGGTGCACCGGAAAACCGCCCATACACGCCTTTATTGCGCGTGGTAGGATGAGACCCCGGTGCGACGCCTACGACGAGGCGGGTGATCACCTAAATCCCTATTTCACCATTCGTGTCGCATCAAAAAACCGCCTATATACGCCTTTATTGCGCGTGGTGGGATGGAAACTTAGTGCGACGCCTATGGTGAGATGGGGTCACTTATAAGTACCATTGAGCGGGGGGGGGGGGGGGGGAGCCGACTGTCTTTTTAAACAAGTACCCTTGAAGACCCCATACACGTCTTTATTGCGCGTTGTGGAATGAAAACCACGGTCGCAATGTCTAAGGACACCTACCATACACGCCTTTATTGCACGTTGTGGGAAGGCCCAGTTTCTCGTAGTTTCCCCGACGCCGGGAGTCTGCCAAAATTTCGAGTGAACAAGGGACCGCACTCAGACTTGAATGAACATTCGCAGGAGACTTGTGAACTTGATGCAATTGACCTAAACGAAATAAAATCTTAATGAATCTGAACTTAAACTAATCACAAAGACTTGAAATCAAAATTGAACCAAATACCAATGAACCTGAATCCAAGTTGAATTTGATTTGTACATTAAGTGGACATAACTTCAGACTTCAAAATGAACTTAAACTTGAAGTATGCAATTGTGGACATTGAACTCAAACTGTCCAACATCAAGTGGAACTTGAACAAGACTTTGGACACGAGGAACTTGGACTCGAACTTGAGCTGCATTTGAACTCACATGGACAACAATGGATTTGTAACAATCATCTCTATTGGAATAAAAGCATTGAGGAATGTAATATCAAAACTCATCATGCATATGTCAAATCCTCTTTGAAGGTTAGGAGTTTCCAAGTGGAACTTGTTTGCGAGCAGTGAAGAGATTGTGAAGGATATGATGTGGTCACAAAGCCATGGCATGAACGCCTTGTAGCATAATAACTCACCTACGATCACATACAAGGAGTGTAACAAATTTGCAATCATAAACAAGAATCAAGGATATATGATCCACTAGTAAGCATTGATCAATGAAAACCAAAGAGTGCAAAAATAAAAGTGCAGATGATTATACAAATTTCCCAATAAATGATAAGGGAAACTCTTGTAATTGATTGGTTTGAGACAATGGCATTGACTACAAAAATATGTATAGGATAAAGTCTCCACTACATTTTGCTTAAGGACTTTTTAAGCAATGACATCAAATCTCCAAAGAAATCTACCAAGAGCTATCATGACAAATGGAATGCAAATATCAACAAACTACAATCACCTATGAATGATATTCATCAATATACAACACTCGCACTTGTGGAAGGGAGTGTGATAGTTGTAATAAACACCGCGATGTATTCATGAATGAAATGTGAAGAATATGTGACGAATATATAGTAGATGCAACGAATTCCATGCTGACATCGGTAGAAGAACCGTAGCACATGCAACCTATTGCCTACGAGTGATACAATTCCTTGCGAATAAATGCAACAGTTCATTGAGCAACGTGCAGAAAGAATTTGACGACAAAACTCAGTCATTCATCAGTCAATATGCAAGGAGGATCCATTACAAGTGAAGATAACATGTCTACAACATAATGTACAACACCTACGAGGCAAAGATTCAATAACACTTCTCAATCAAAACAACTATCCAATAGAAGTCAAATATACAAACCCTTGCAAGCTATAAGGGTGGAAACACAATAGTACTATAATGGATATAAGATCCTACGGCCTGCTACAGGAGACCCACTATGCACATCACATGCAAGATACAAAAGAAATACATTAAATGCAGGCTCCTACAAGTCACTATAAGAGGTTTGTCATGCATAAAGGTACCCACCAATGAGTGACAACATATATCATGTTGTAAAGGTTAAGGATATCCTTGCTATCAATAAGAATTCAATGTAAACAGTTACACTAAACCCTCTGCAAGTAAGGACAGAAGATCTGTAATACATACAGGTTCCCTACGAATACAAATGCATGCACCATATGCCATCTGTGGTTAGATACATAAAGACTTCAGTAAATGCAGTATCTTGTAGTCAATTCCAATATGTGAACGAATAGATTTACCTGCATACATGCAGCAGTAGCAGATGTACCACGAGGACCAAAGACTGCAATAAAATGCGCAAGGAATACAATAAATGTAAATGCCTATGGGTACTCGCAAAAGACACATTGTAGGAGACCTAACACGCATCAAGTGCCATCTACAAACAAATATCGAAGTACTATGACAAATACAAGTTCCTACAAGCCGTCGTAAAAGACCCATCAAATTCCAAAAATCCCCCCCCCCCACACATCCACCGCAGTTTGTACACATAGGTACACAAAAGGGGCAAGGGCAACCACAAAACCCGCATGGGCCTCGGCAAAGCGTGTTATTGGTACACACATGACGTCTAGGGATGCTGCGCGGGTCAATAAGTGAATTCAAGTTCGAAACCGATCCTTCTATTCGGATCAATAGGAGTCGATATGGTTCGAATCATCAAACAAATATACGGTTGCGATGGCCGGTTTTTTTATCTTAATACATTCATATTAGGTATTCAAGGCTTATAACAATGAGAATTCATTAATAAAGGCATAAAGCCTATGAAACTTGATCCTCTGTCGACAATTCGACAAAGTCGACAAGATTCATCCACAAAATGCAAATATTTTTAAATGAAATTGACCCAAAGCACCCTGATGATGGCCGTGTTGAATGTAGATCTCAACAGGACGGGTCCACAAAATATTTTCAAATGCCCTCAAATATCCACAAAATTCAAATATTTTTCAAGTGACCTCAAGGTCACCCCAATGATGGTCGTGTTGAATGCAGACCTCAACCGGATGGGTTAATTTCAAATATTTCAAAACATTCTCAAACTTCCACCAAAATCCAAATGTTTTCAAGTGACATCAAAGTCACCCCGATGATGGCCATATTGAATGTTTGTCTTAACAGCAGGGGTTCACAAATAATTTCAAAATGCCACTCAAATACCTACGAAATTCAAAGCTACAAAGAATCCAAAATTTTCAAAATTCAAAAATATTTAAAATTGAAATAATCCAGCAACACTTAAAACAAAATCTATCTACCATCTGCAGCAGTTTACCGAGGTGGACAAATTTGAATATAACTTCAGGTCACATTGAGCTAATGCTTTTAGTCGAAAATATCACTAGGATATATTCTCAAACAATCTTCTGCCAGTAAATGTGTGGTATGTGTCCTCTAACCCGGGGCCCTCTGATAGAGTGGTTTTGCCGCCAAATGACACCACGAAATGCCGGTTATAACCAGAGCCAATACATTCCTTAGTGACATCAAATCCTTGAGATATGAATCAATAGGATATGATTGATAGGACACAAAGCCATTTGTTAGCTAAGGTGGATTCAAATATGTCCCCTTAGACAAACATTCACCCAGGTCTACAAGGTACTCTTGGACAAAGCAACCCATGGCTAGCGACAAGGATCCTTCTGTCAGGTTGGGTCGATACCTCATCTGACTAAATAGTCCAGGGATCATGATGGTCTGGGACGACGGAATCATGGAATTTTGATCGGGTCCATCATACATTTCCCCGCCATCTGTTTTAAGTGCAAGATAGTGAAAATTTTCAATTTTAAATATCAGGCTTCTCAAATATTTCAACCCAAATTTTCAAACATTTCAAATCCAAACCCATGCTGCTACGATATGCCAGATAACACGTATTCTCTACATATCTGATTGACGACTAGCCTTAATCGAAAGTTCTCTCTCATGACCGGGAGGGGTAATTAACTATAGGGTTTGCGCCTATAGGAAACCAGAACTCAGATCATAAAATCATCACAAAATGAGGGCGAAATCTCTGGGTAGTGTCTTATCTACAAACTCATCTAACTTCCAAAATTTACCCCAGAACTTAATCAGTTAAAACTCCCCCGAAGCAAAAAAAAAAAGCAAAGCGGGCGGAGGCTGGGGCCAAATTTTCGGAGCCCACAAAACCTTAATGGAAGACCACCAAAAGTAATGCATGCTGTAAATGGTATCTCGAATATAGCAGAAACCATAGCGATGCTAAGAATTGATTGTGGCAAGTGGTGGGGGAGAATTAGCGGTCAACCAAGCCTAGGAAAAGGCAAAAGCTGAGAGCACTTGTTGAGTTTCTAAAATTACGGTTGCTCAAATCAGGCCCTGAGAACAGGTGGAAAGGCTTTAGTAATGTGTATAAAACTGTTGAAGAGTTGATGGTAAATTCCAAGTGGAATGAAGGCTTGTGGTAGAAGCAAATCTAAAACTATGTCCAGAAACTTAGTTTGGTTGATTAGTGCTTGGAAGTATTTCTCTTTATTTTAACTTATGAAGCATGGCTGGATTGAATCATGTGGAATGAAATTAAGGAGAGGAGAGGTAGAAGAATCTAACGCATAACTTAAATCAGCAAGAAAAATGAAAAATGATTTTACCAAAGATTGCAAATTTTGGCCACCAAGCCAAAATGAGGAAGAAAGGTGTCGAACGCTTTTTCATTTTAATTCAAATCATCATTAAAGTTTCATTACAACCAAAAAAAAAACCTACTTTCTACAATTTTCCTACTGAAAAATTCAAAATCCCTCAGGAATCAGAGTGGTTCCTTGAATGTAGAAGGTGATTGGGGTTATTTGGTGATGTGTAGGACAGCCCATTTTTCGAGAAGAGTGAGGTGACTGGACTTCTTGGATGGTGGGGGTGGTTTGTAACCATCCTGACCTCCCTAGATGCTGAAGTTGAAGTACAGACCATGCGGCTTTCCACCAATTTGGTAGTCAATAAAGATAGTATTGGTTGACCACTTCTAAAGTTGATTAGTCTTGAATTTCCCAATGTTCCTTCTTACATCATGCAATATAATGCTGAGTCATATATGTGTGAAATGTGAGTAACTCATAACTTACTCTTTCACCCCATGCATAAATTACATTCAAGCAAATTACCCAAAAGTACAATAAAACCAACACAAGCAACTATACAACATGTATTATCAACAAATCACAACACATGAACATTAATACAAATGCATAACCAGTTGACTATAACAATTAATTCTTTTTCATAGACCTTCCGATAGGCCAATAATACCCTGCCTTAAAATAGTTGAAAGACAGACGCATGGAAATCAATTAAAAAAATGCTATGATAAATGCAAATGAAACAAACTACCTTTGACCACCGACTACTTGTAGATATGTCCTGCCTCTCCTTCAGCATTGACTTGAAGCTACTCATAGTTGCTGCTCTTTCTGCATTAATCTTTTCTTCATCAGCCTTCTTCCTTAGAAGTATCCTACAAAAAGCTCCAAAATTAAATAAACTGCCAAGCAACTTCTTCACGCATTACAAACTATCAAATCTTATCAGGAAACCATTTGGAACAAAACATACTTTTCATTGAAAAGAAACTCTCTTTCTTTACGATCCAAGGCTTCAAACCGTGGATCACCTCCCCATTTTCTTTTGAATGTTTGGAAGTCTAGTCTGTGATTCATATCCTGTAACAGTAAGCCCATTAGCGTCAATTGAATGGTCTGTTCAACCAAAAGAATTACCTCTCAAACTATTATACAGAAGCTTCATCCTAAAAAAAACATAATTGGTGAAACAGCGAAGCCACCAACAACCTCCAAGGCTTCTTCCAATAGCTGTTTGAAACCATTAATTGCAGCCTTCTGAGCAGCTTTCTTCTCCTTCCTCTCTTCTTCAGCACGTGTCCTAACAAATTGTTCAAAGATTGCTCGTCTAGCAGAATAACTTGGAACTGCCTGCCAGAATTCATGCAAGTGGAGCAAAAAAGAGTAGAATCTGTTAGTAGAGGTTCCAATAAATGTATTCAAAGTAATGTGGAGGAAATATTCATTTATTACATATTCAAAATAAATACTAATAAGATAAAAGACTATATTTAGATTAAATACATATCAGATCCTCGATACACAATGAAAACAAAAAGTTCACACCAAGACCCCTAAAAAATTAATTCCCAACAATTTTCCCCACTATCAATCCCCGAATGTTATTCAGAATGTCATAATCCAACACAAACTTGTTCAATAAATATGTTGCGCGCATAAGAACGTCAGCAATAGCAAATCACATTAGGGAAAAGCTCAATAAGCCATAAAGCTGTACAATTAAGTACTCTCCATATTCTTCCGGTTAGCATGCACAATAAAATAAACTGGGTTTTGAGGGTAACAAAAAGCAACCTATGAATTCAATCTTACATGCCATCTCATCCATGTAGTCCTTAGTGATTGTAAAATTTACACCAGCTTTCAATCATCTCCGGCCCCATCTAAATCCAACCCAAAGGAATAAGTGTTGGCATGGAGTATGATGTCAAAAAAAAAATTTTTTCTTAAATTAACAGAAATGATATTCATCTAATTTTCAATTCCAATGATGGATCCGACCACCTCTTGCTTAACGTATTCTCAAGATGAACAGCTCCTTTCACACGTCTATATTGGAGGCCAATATATTCTAAGGTATTTCCATCGGAGAAAGAGATAAGTTTGCACTATTCAGTAGAATTCGCATGGTCTCCATCATAACAACAATTATTTTTCCATTTCCCATATTTCGTCCATTTTTTAGAGCAGTTCAAGGTGCAGCTTCTTGCATTTTTCTTTGGTAAGAGAAGGTGTTCGTCTTGTGAAAGGAATGACCATCATCAATCTTCTTTTCCTTCTTTTATAGAACGAAGACCCATCTTTAGATGGTTTTGAAGTATTCCCCCTTATGCCTTGGTTCTGAAGCTTCATCCCTAATGACTTGGATCTTGTACACTATGAGCATCACCAACATATTGGCCTAATAGAGATTGTTTATTAGAAACAAGCTAAGTTTATTTGCAATTTGAAGATAAAATCCTAATTGTAATTCATCATTATTAATACCTTCCCAAAATTTATTTCCAAAGTTACCAACTAACATCTAAACTGTGAATTGCCCCTAGCATTGCCTCAAACTGTGAAACTTCTTCCATTAACCTTCTATATAACCCCATAGAACATATTTCTAAGCATATCGGTTATTTAAACATTCCATTAGATGGGCTTTCTACAATGCCAAGCCATGATGGCTTAACTTCAATCAGGTAAATGTAATATTGTCATTGTCGCTATATAAGGTGAAGTTTCCAATTGGTCAGTCCATGCATTCCGCCTCTCAGTATCATTTGTCTCATCATATGTAAGAATTATCATTTTAGTTTCTACTTTAAGTGTTTGCATTCTCTCATCAGGAATAGTAATTATTACCTCCTATTCTGATGTGCCGGTTCAGGCTGAACCGGCCCTTGGGCCGGTTCAGCAATATTACAGGAGGCGGAATCCATCCGCCTTCCTTGGCTTGCCCCGCCCATAGGGTGGGCCCCACTCCTTGAGTTTTGAAAATCAAACAGAGGGGGCGGTTTAAGCTTAGGAGGGAAAATTGATTAGGAAATATTTTGTATTCAAGAGGATGAGGGGGATTAGGGAGTTTTTCATGTTTTGATCGATTGAAAATTAGGATTTCTTGACGTTTGGGCTCTAGACACTCTTGTCTAGAGACTTGGGAGAGACGATCCTCCTCTCGAATTGAGGATCGCTTGTATCTTGCTTTCGTGTTGGTTTTGCTTTGTTTCTCTTATTGCAATCCATCGTTTGGGGCTGATTTCGCCCAGATTTTGCTTTATTCTCGCTGTTTTTCTCAAATTAGTGATAGGTTTGCTTGCGAACTCAAGTATTCCCTTAGGGTTACTTGCAAACTCAAGTATTTAAAATCAAATTGGTATCAGAGCAAGTCGTGGGACCGGTGGAGGGCTGTTTTCGGTTAATTTCAGCGGTGATTTTTTGCTCAGAAGGAAGGGAGATTGCTGTTTTTGGAGTTCCAAATCCAAATTTTGTGATTTTACAAACTCCGGATTGTGATGGTGGCCAAAAAAGTGGATGAATCAAATCAAAACGACGGAGGAAGAAAAGATTTCCTCCATGGAAGGACAAGTTGCCGATCTACGGGACATGATGAAAAAGATATTAGAAATTCAAAACCAAATGGCAGCTTCTGTGACAAAAAGAGTGGAAGGAAAAAATTCGTAGGGAGGAAGATGAGGTGGAAATCATGGAAGGAGAAGGAAGAAGACCCCATCTGGAGCCTGTCCAGAGGGAAGAAAGGGGAGGTGGATACGGATAACGCTAGGAGGGATACTATGGTTGCCAAGGTGCTAATTTTGAAGACATAAGGGGGGATTTCGAAGGGGGTTTGGGCTATGGCAGAGCAAGGGAAGATCGGGAAACATGGGGTGCACCTACCAATTGGGAGAGGAGAAACTATGGAAGAATCAGAGGAAATGGGGGCAACCAGAAGGTGAGGAAATTGAATATGCCCTTATTCGAATGAGAAGATGCATATGGGTGGATTTACAAGGAGCGATACTTCCCCATCAATGGGCTGACGGAGGAGGAGAAGCTGACTGCAGCAGGATTGTGCTTAGAAGGAAAAGCCCTGTCTTGATATCAGTGGAGAGATCAGAGGAGGCCTATTAGGAACTGGAGGGAATTCAAATACTGCATAATAGAACGTTTCCAAGCCGACCGGGGAGGAGATTTCTATGAGCAGTTCTTTGCTCTGACATAGGAGGGATCAGTAGCAGACTACCGGGAGCGAATTGAGTACCTAGCTAGCAGGGTGGAGCGACTCTCAGATACAGTATTGGAGGAAAATTTCATGAAAGGGTTGAAGGCGGAGATCCGAGCAACAGTGAAGGTTTTGATGCCCCATGACTTGGGGAAGGCCGTGAAGTTTGCCCAACTGGTAGAAAATCAGAATAATTTTGAGAGGGGAGCTAGGAGTAGCATCACCGGGGAAACTTATAGGATGACGGCCACTCATCTAGTACCTAAAGATCCTGCAATAGGAGGGAGTCGAGAAGCCATCAAGGAGAAGACAGTAGAAGAAAGTGGGGGAAATTTCAAGCGGCTAACGGAGAATGAGATGCAGGCGAAGAGGGCTAAGGGGTTGTGCTTCATGTGCGATGAAAAGTACACGTCAGGGCATCGGTACAAGGACCAAACTCTTCAGGTTCTCACCGTCTGCGATGACGAGGAAACTGAGGGAGGTGAGGAGGTAATGGAGAAAGAGATGCAGGAGAAGAGGGCTAAGGGGTTGTGCTTCTTGTGCGATGAAAAGTTCATGTTAGGGCATCGGTGCAAGGACCGAACTCTTCAGGTTCTCACCGTTTGCGATGACGAGGAAACTGAGGGAGGTGAGAAGGAGACAGGAGGAGATGGAGGAGAAGCTACATTTGGATCTAGCTGAGGTTTCCCTGAACTCAATGGTAGGATTCACTACGAATCATACCATGAAAGTGAAAGGGGAGATAGAGGACAGGGAGATGGTGGTGTTGATTGATAGTGGGGCTACTCACAATTTTATTTTTACCCTGGTCGTCGACCAACTGAGAGTGAGATTGGTGGATACCGGCTGTTACGGGATGATAATGGGTACGGGGTAGGTGGAGAAAGGTCAAGGGATTTGCAAAGGAGTACGACTGACAATCCAGGGGATACAGGTGAGAGAATACTTTCTTCCGCTAGAGCTTGGGAGTACAAACGTCATCCTGGGGATGAAATGGCTGCAAACTTTGGGAGACACCAAGGTGAATTGAGGAGCACTCACGATGGAGTTGATGGTGGATGGGAGGAAGGTAGTGATTAAGGGGATGCGGGGCTTTCCAAATCCCTGGTTTCTCTTAAAACGATGGTGAGGGACATTTAATTGGTGAGAGGAGGGTATTTGGTGGAGCTGCACGGTTTGGAGGGAGCGGGATTGGAGTAGGGAGGAGACATACCCCTCTCAATTCAGTCGTTGATTCAGCAGTTCCAAGAGGTGTTTCAGCCACCTCAGGGATTGTCACCGCAGAGGGAGCAAGAGCATGCCATCGTGTTGAAGGAGGGAGTGTCGTCCATCAGTGTACGGCTTTATCGCTACCCTCAGTTCCAGAAGAATGAAATTAAAAGGTTGATTAGAAAAATGCTGGAGGCAGAAATCATCAGACCCGCATCAGTCCCTTCTCTAGTACGGTTCTATTGGTGAAAAAAAAGGATGGCAGCTGGCGTTTTTGCGTGGACTGCCGAGCACTCAACAAAGAAATTGTACATGACAAGTTTCCTAAACCAGTCATTGACGAGTTGCTAGATGAATTGAGTGGAACAGAAATTTTCAGCAAAATAGACTTGAAATTAGGTTACCATCAGATTCGGATGAATGAGGATATGCCCAAGACGGCCTTTAGAATTCATGAGGGACATTATGAGTTCTTGGTTATGCCTTTTGGCCTCACCAATGCTTCCGCTACTTTCCAGGTCCTTATGAATAAGGTTTTCAAACCTTATCTCATATGGTTTGTATTGATCTTCTTTTACGACATCCTAGTCTACAGTAGGACAGAGGAGGAGCACTGGGAGCATTTGAAAAGGGTGTTAGAGATACTGCAGGAGCACCAGCTGAGGGCCAACTTGAAGAAATTCTACTTCGCACAAGTCAATGTTGAGTACTTGGGCCATGTTGTGTCAAAAGAAGGGGTGACAGTAGATCAGCCCAAAATTGAGGCAATGCTCAAGTGGCCAGTGCCGAAAAACCTAAAGGAACTGAGGGGATTTCTACGACTAACAGGTTACTACATAAGGTTTGCAAAGGGGTACAGTACTATAACATGGTCACTCACTGAGCAGTTGAAAAAGGACGGGTTCTTATGAGTGGAGGTGGCCACTTCAGCATTTGAGAGCCTAAAGAAGGCAATGACTACGGGGCTGATCCTAGCTTTGCCAGATTTCACTCAGACCTTCATTATGGAGATAGATGCATCCGGGTACGAGCTGGGTGCAGTGCTTATGCAGAGTCGTAGGCCCATCGCCTATTTCAGCTAGGTATTGACTGCTAGAGCCATGCTGAAGTCAGTTTACGAGAGAGAGAGTTGATGCCATCGTTTTCGCCATCCAAAAGTGGCGACCCTACCTACTTGGAAGGTATTTCATTGTCATGACAGATCAACGGAGCCTGAAATACTTGCTGGAACAGCAGATGGTGACAAAAGAGCATCAACAGTGGTTGTCCAAGTTACTGGGGTACGATTTTGAGATCCAGTATAAGCCAGAGGTGGAGAACAAGATGGCAGATGCCTTGTCCAGATGTATGGGGGAACTGCAAATAGTGGCACTATATGTTCCTTTGATGTTGGACTGGGAGGCCATCATAGAAGAAAGTGCTAGAGATGAAGGTTTGGAAAAGATCAGGACGGATTTACCGAAAGAAGAGGATAGCCACCTAGGGAACTCAGTGGAGGGAGACAAGCTGATATATCAGGAGAGATTTGTGATGCCCCGGACCTCGATCCACATCCCAAACTTACTCCAGAAGTTTCATGGAAGCGCTGTGGGGGGCCATTCAGGCGTACAGAAGACATATAGGCGGCTAGCAACGAAGCTGTACTAGAAGGGAATGCATAAAGATGTAGAGGAGATGGTAGCCAAATGTGAGATCTACCAAAGGAATAAGTACCTGGCCATGTCACCAGGAGGATTACTACAGTCGTTAGCTCTACCGGGAAGAGTATGGGAGGATATCTATGGACTTCATAGATGGGTTGCCCCGTTCAGAGGGGTACACAATGATCTTAGTGGTGGTGAATAGACTGAGCAAGTATGCACATTTCATTCCTGATGTAGGCAAAGGGGGGGGGTCAAATCAAACCCAAAAAAAAATTTGATTTTGACTTCCCTTGAGCTTGCTAGCTCATTAATTTTTGAACTAAGAGTTAGCTCATTACGAGCTATGTTTTTAGTTCACTAGTAGCTCATTAATTTTTGTCTCTTCTCCTTCCCCTTGTCTATTCGTTTCCCGTGGATGGCTCTTGGTTTTTCGTGCTTGGCTCCTTGGCTTCCTCGGTTGGCTGCTGGGTGGCCTTTCCCATGCTTTGGTGCCTTGGTTCCGTGCGGGCCTCTTTGGTTTCCGAGGCTGCCTCTTCGGGTCCCTGGCTAGGCAGTTTCCAGTGGCTGATGGGGGGCTTTTCCGTGGCTTTGATGCTTTGTTCTTAGCATAGAATTATGTGGCTTTTATTTGCTTAGAATGTGAAAGGTTTTTGGGACTGTTTGTATTCCCCTCTCATACCTATATATATAGATGTTTTGGAATGTTTTAAAGTAATTTTATGATGTGATTTCTGGAAAGAAACCTGCGGGTTTTTTGAAAAGCTTGCGAGCTTTGTCCACTTATTCTTCTTCTATCTCTTGGGGAGACTTGCGAGTTCTTTCCACCCTTCTTCTCAGCTTCTAACCTCTTTCGTCTCTCTGCAAGTTTACACCCCACCTGTATCCTTCTTCTTTTGGAAAGCAAGTTTAGGGTGTCTTGTTTGAGTCAAGTTTGTAAGTCTTTGTTTGTAAGTCGTTTAATTTTAAGAGTTGTAAGTCTTTCATTTTATATAAGTAAAGTTTCTTTTATTTAATTCGTCTTCTTTTTAGTTCTTTTGTGAAAGGGTTGTCTTTTTGTGATAAAAAATTTGGGGCCCTCTCCCAAATTTTTATTGCATTAATTCCCCTCCGACACCCCTACACCACAGTGACAGTAGCGTCAGCTTTCATCAGGGAGGTGGTCAAATTGCACGGAGTACCAGAGGCGATCGTATCATATAGGGATAAGGTGTTCCTCAGCCATTTTTGGTGAGAGTTGTTCAGATTATAGGGAATAGTCCTCAAGAGGAGCATAGCTTACCACCCACAAACGGATGGCCAGACGGAAGTAGTCAACAGGAGCTTGGAGACGTACCTGAGATACTGTGTCGGAGACACCCAAGCTATGGGCTAAGTAACTATCATGGGCTGAGTACTAGTACAACACCTCTTTTCATTCGACTTCATAGATGATCCCATTCAAGGTGTTGTATGGACGGGATCCCCCACACTTGGTGCACTTTGGGAGTAGCAGTACTCCCTTTTCTTCAGTAGAGAAGTATTTGGAGGAGAGGGACCGAGTGCTAGAGGAGTTGAAGAGGTATCTTCTGAGAGCTTAACAAATTATGAAGAAACAAGCGGATGAGCATAGGACATCCAGTTTGAAGTGGGGGAGAAGGTGTTCTTGAAGCTTCGACCATATAGACAGAAGACAATCCCCAATAGGAGGAATGAAAAGCTGGCTCCAAGGTACTTTGGGCCTTATGAAGTGCTGGAGAAGATTGGGGCAGTAACATATCGACTGAAATTACCTCCATCGGCGACTATACATCTGGTTTTTCACGTTTTGCAGTTAAGGAAGGCCATTGTTGACTACACAGCCAACCCCGAACTATCGGCGACACTTACGGAGGATTTAGAGGTGATTCTGGAACCCTTAGAGCTGATGGGAGTTCGCTAGAAAGAAGATGAAACTAAGGAAGTGTTGATCCAGTGGAAGAACCTTCCTGACTACGAGACCACGTGGGAGCCATATGAGAGGACGAGACAGCAGTTTTCAGATTTTCACCTTGAGGACAAGATGATTCTTTGGGAGGGCGGTATTGATGTGCCGGTTCATGTTGAACCGGTCCAACCGACCAAGGGCTGGTTCAGCAATATTACAGGAGGCGGAAACCATCTGCCTCCCTTGGCTTGGCCTGCCCATAGGGTGGGCCCCACTCCTTGAGTTTTGAAAATCAAACAGAGGGGTGGTTTAGGCTTAGGAGGGAAAATTGATTAGGAAATATTTTGTATTCAAGAGGATGAGGGGGATTAGGAAGTTTTTCATGTTTTGATTAATTGAAAATTAGGGTTTCTTGGCGTTTTGGCTCTAGACTCTCTTGTCTAGAGAGTTGGGAGAGACGATCCTCCTCTCTAATTGAGGATCACTTGTATCTTGCTTTCATGTTGGTTTTGTTTTGCTTCTCTTATTGCAATCCATCGTTTTGGGGCTGATTTCGCCCAGATTTTGCTTTATTCTCACTGTTTTTCTCTAATTAGTGATAGGTTTGCTTGCGAACTCGAGTATTCCCTTAGGGTTACTTGCGAACTCAAGTATTTCCTATCATATTCATCCTCTCCATTCATATTTCTATCAGGCATAGAGGAATATGACTTGACCTACCAGTCACATTGGCAAATGTTTGCATCTTCATCAACTCCAACATGGCAGTCATCAACTTCATCAGTCTAGCCACCTGATCAGCCAGATTTTGGGTAGAATCATTGCTAAACATTGATTGGTTTTCTTCCCTTCTTAATAGTCTCTTACCAGCCTTCCTATGAACTCCACGGCAAATACCTTATTTTGTATACTGTCTTTATTTGAACTATACATTAAGGATCGATGTTATCATACCAACTTAATCTATAGACCCTCTTGTTAGTTTAGTTCATCTCTTATAGGTTTTCTTCCCATCATATTATATGAAAGCACCAACCAATTGCTATTTTTCCTTCCTAAAGTATTGTGGTCGCTTTGAAGTTTGCAGCAACAATGATAGTAACAAAGTAGCACCAAGGCAATTTGCAAGCAATAGCAAAGCTCTCACAGTAAGGAAATTTGCAAACAATAACGAGACACCAACAAGAAGGCAATTTGCATAAATCAACAAAACAATCTGCAAGCAATGGTAAGACCCTAACAATAATGTATCCTGCAAAAGCAATTAGAGGAAGGGCAAGAGAATAGGGAAACATGACAAATACATTATTGAGTATTGTAGTTGCAGTTTTGCTACAGTACTGAGAACAGAAACTTATATTGTGGAGCTATTAGCAAGAGGAGAAGAAAAAATAAATGTTTTAGACTTCAATATAAGAAATTCAGCCTATTATAGAAAATTATAGAAGGAATAAATTTCTATACATTTCCTAATTGAACTCCACAAAGAAAGGCATCCTCCTTGCAAATAACAAATAAGAATGTTAGACATAGGAATTCTTTATCTTCTTGCAAACATGATTTAGAATCATTGAAAGATCAATTAGAAAAATTGTCAGAAAATGGAAATGAAATGCTTAAAAATGAGGTTGCTAATCTTAAAACAAAACTTGATAAGTTATCCTCTTCAGCTATCACTTCTACACCATAAAGCATTGCCACTTCTTGTATGCATGCTTCACACATGTAAATTAAAGATGCACAGTATCTTATTTATTAGAAAGCATGACACTGAAATCACAAAATCTTCCATGCATATTTCGCTCAAAATTTAGTGCAACTTGTGTAATCTATTTACTTATTTAGGTTTTATGTATGTGCTTTTAAGTGATCCGAGTGCACCGCTAGTTCATCATCTCTTATGGATTTCAAAGGCACCACACTAAGTTCACCACAACCTATACAAGTTCCTAGTCATGGTGATGCTAGTGGGCAAAATTTTATGGGTACCAAATAGGTATGTTATTATAGAGGGCTAGTGAAGATATAACAGTGAAATTTGAAGTACACATGCTTATGATAAAAGACATCATATCTTTCCACGAATGAGTTTCAGAATGCACGATATAAGAGAAAATATTGGTAACATTTTACTCTACTTACTAATGATTTATTAATTTAGCTTAGTTTCTATTATGCACAGATACAAACACAACATAGACACGGGACATGTCAATTATTGAAAACATAGGACATGGAAACAAGTTAGACACGGTATTATAATTTGTATACCTTAAAAATAGTATATACAAATTGAATAAGTGGAATATTAAGAATAATAGATAAGTAATAGGTCATTTAACTCAGATCTATGATTAAAATGATTAATATTAGGATGATGAGAGTCGCATCTAGAGGAGAGATGGCAATGCCATCAAGAGCCGAGCATTAATGTTAAGATGACATTGGACAAAGTTGAGATGTCGAAATGGCACAGGGGAATAATTGTGGATGTAGAAATTGCTTGCGACAAGCAAGATAGCATCAAACTTCAATTTTGAGCTGATTTTATAATATTGATGTTGTAACAGTGTGGAAGAGAGAGCATTGTATGTTATTGTGAAATCCTAGTTGCAACCCACTAGAAAGAAATGAAAATGGGAATGTAAGGAGAATGAGATATTGCATAGAGGCAATTGATTTTGAGTTGTGGAGATAACATAAGAAATTTAGTTCTTATTTTTTTAATAAATACAAAATTGAAATACAATAAATTATATTCTAAAAAATCATAAAATATTTAAGACGTGTTTGACCCACATGTCAAATTTATTTTTTAATATTTTTTTAATCAGATATATCTTCGGCATGTACAACACGTGCTGACGCCTATCAAAGACGCGTCTGACGCGTGTTGAAGGCGTGTCCGATGCATGTCAAAGATGCATCCGACGCGTGTCAAAGGCATGTCCGACGTGTATTGTGTCTAATACATAACGAACATTGCACGTCTCTTTGAGAAGAAATGCCAATTCATCATAGCTTAGTTGTATACACAATAATTAGTCTACCTTGTACTTAAAATAATACAATTATTTTAAATATATAATTTTTTTTGGTGTCTTAAGCATGATCACTCATTAAATTATAAAGAGTACTACTCATGCCTCCTAACATATTCTCCATTGTCATGATGTTATTAGAATAAAACGTTGTTTATCACGTGCTAAAAGATATTAACTTAATGGTAGAATACTTGATGACCACTAGTTGTACTCATAACTACAAATTTTGGTTGATACGAACTTAAATATTTTTTAGGAATAGAAATTGCTCAATCAGAATAAGAAATATTCCTCTAAAAAAAAAAATGTCATGGATCTCATAAAAAATATAAAAATGATTGATTATAAATCTTAAGAAACCCCAACTAAGCTATGTCAAAATTAGTAAATCAAACCTGGGATAGTATCAAAATGGAAAAGAAGTATGCATGCAATAGCATCAAAGATTAATTAGACAAATGATCTCACACCTATCCAAAATTTCCATTTGCAATGACTCTCATCAATCAATTTATGCACAAACCTAAACAATCTCATCTTTAAGCCGCTTATAGAACCTCAGATACCTTAAATCAAGCCTTGGTAAATGAATTCTAGATTAAAACAAGGATATTTTGTAAATTAAGGGAAATAGTGATGCAAACTATGTAGGATCACAAGTGAATAAAAGATTCACAACTGGATATTGTACTTTTTTAGGGGAAAAAATCATAATATGGAGTAAAAAAATTGAACTATTGTTTCAAGATGTAGTGCTAAATCTAACTTTAGAGCCATTAGCCACAATCTATAATCTTTAGTCATCAAAATCATTTTGAAAGATTTAAAAATTAAATGAAAAGTGTCAACAAATATATGATGAGATAACAAATCTGCCATCAACATTTCATATAATCCAGTACACATAGTCATACCAAGCATGTGAACATAGATAAACAATTTATAAAAGAGAAAATAAAAAGTGGATTGATTTGTACTCTATATGTGCTAACAAAAAATCAACTTATAGGCATTCTCATTAAAGAACCCTGCAACCCCACTTTCAAAATAGTACAAGCGAATTTGGAATGATAAAATTTCTCATTCAATTTGGGTGGAAGTGTTAAATGATCGTGTAAGCCATAAATCAACTAATCATGATAAGTATTCTTAGCACACGGATCAAGGGTTCTAAACATTGGATCAATCCTCTAATGGCCCTTAGACTACAATCCGTGTGCCTCTCATCTTTTCTAGCCACTAACACCTTTTGGAAACTTTTATTTAATTTATTTCTATTATAAGACTTTTGAAGAAATCTATATATACTTTCACACTTTATACAAAACCAAACAATAAAATTCAAAATAGTTTTTTTCTATTTTCCAACTAAACTATCAAATCAAAAACAAATATTTATGAGAAGATGTCCAATATGAGGTTTTATATGACGTGTTTTTCCCTACTTTAAAAATGATTTGTAGTGCCAAAAGTTTATTGTTGACAATTGAAATGCCCAAAATATGACTAATAGATGCTAACCATGTCCCCTAACATTATGTAACATCAATCATTGGTCAATTTAGTTTTTAAATGCTTCCCAACTCACATAAAAGATCCAAATAATGAATGGCGTGGATTACTTGTGTGAAATCAGTTGTCTTATTTAAGCTTATCAAATGGATTGTTGATCTAAGGTAAAGTTCAAAATCTTTCCACTTCTCTGATCAATAATTTGTTATAAGAGAGGATCCAAGAAAAATCAACTCCAAAGATCCTACAAAACCGGTCCTTAAATGATGAGCACATTCCTGCACACCGTCCATTTTTCATCATTGGAATTTTTTCCCAGGCTTCAAAATTAGCCCCTCAAAAAATCAAATCTGCAAACCACTTTTGTTAGGACGTGTTCACATGCTAAATTAGTCATCAGAAAAGTTGATGTTGCTACAAGATGAGCTTGTTCCTGCAGGCCACCATTTAATTAATATGATAAAAAGAACTATAAAGACAATTGTGCAATGCAGTTCAAACTAGCACCGGAGAAAACCATAGAAAAGAAAGAAAGCGTTTATAGTAGCAATGGTCATTACCTACAGTCAATAAGCACACACCTTAAATATCAAAAAAAAAAAAAAAAATCAATCTCCAAAATCAAAAACAGCAAAAGGTGAAAAACATCTTGTCTCAGGAATGGACAAAAATAAAAAATAAAAAATAACCCGGGCATGAGTGAGCTCAACATAATGGTCTAACAAACCTGTTTTATTCAGTTGTCGTAGGAAAGGCCCAAAATTCATAATCTTTAGACTCAACAAACCTTAAAGCGTGGATCGAAGACTATCTTTGGAAGTTCTTTTTCCCACTTTGAGAATGGCGCCACTCCTCTTTCTTTAAGCATTTCCTATAATGTAGAATAAATAAATAATTGAGTCTGTCATAAAAACACTGCAGATATAAGTCAACAATTGACAAACGAAAAAACATAAGCACTGTTAAAATTCTTGAGCATTTAGCAAAGATATTTTCTCTAAAGGGATAACTATAAAACCAGATGTTTCTGAAAAAAAAAAAAAAAACAAAGATCAACTAAGCTGAAAAAACAACATTTTTTTAAGCTGAAAAAACAACAATTTGATAACAATATGGGTCAATTCGTCCTGTCACCAGATCTAGTTAAAAGGGAAAAAGCTTGCAACCAAAAATAAGTTAAGAACCGGCTGTTCTTAGAAGTACTTTTCTGAACCGAGTACCAGCCTTTTCCCCTTTCTTGTTAATCATTTTTCAAAGGAACTTTAGCAATGGCTGCAGAGGGGAAGCAATATAAAGGAGGATCGACAAAAAGAAACACATGTTGGGATCAATAATATATACAGTAACATTTCCCTCCTCCACAAGCATTGCATTTGTGATGCGGACATCGGTACGAAGATTTGGCGCATCTATCACAGGCGGCGTCGTAAATCGACGGCCATTATTTAAATTTTCAATTATGAGTTATTTTCTGCATTTTAATTCTTATTTGATGTATTTCCTGTTTTACCCCTAGGTTAGTTTATTTGAGTGTTGTGGCTCAAAGGGTAATTTTGTAATTTTTTATTTTTCTCATGTTGTGGCCTATATATAGGGCCTTAAGCTATTGTAAAAGGGATGAAGAATTGATATTAAAAATTTCGTGTTCAACACTTATGTTCTTTGGAGAGAACGTTAGTGAGATTCCAATGGGAAGGAATCGGAGTTTTCACCAGCAGCAGGATGGGTCCGGGCTCGTGACTTGAAGTCCCTTGGAGAAGGGCAAAGCATCACCCGTCAGTCTTCGGAAGAGTCCAAGGCTCGCGGTTTTTATTTTCTATCGTTTGTTTCTATCTTTCGTTTTATCTTTATTTTTGTGTTGTTCCTTCTTATTGCTCCCCGTAATCATATTTATCATCTTCCTACATCCACCTTCACGTCATCTTCTTCCTCCTCCCCATCTTCGTTTGGCCACCGGATTCTAGCCTCACCCGAAACCCCATCTTTTTCCCCCATGATGGTAATCTCAATATCTTCACGACTTTCCATAATTCACCCTACGAGAAACTAGAAAGGATTTGATTCAAATTTTGAATTTCAATTCTTTCCAAATTTAGAAATTCTTATTTAGGAAAGTGTTATGCATGATTCAAATTTAAATTCAAAGAGTTTGGATTTAGTCATAACCTTCCTAATACATTTTTCTTCTTTGAAAACTCCCCAAACCTTGCCCAAATCCCCTCCCTCTCTCTCTACATGCCGCCGGCCACCATGGGGCTTTCCTCACATTAATTCCTCAATTAAAGCATTAATGGCCTCTTAATTTGAAATCAAATTTCAAATTAAGTTCCCCCCAATTTCGATCAAAACTGAAATTAAATTCAGATTTTGAAAATTCCTAAATTCAAATCAATGAGCCTTAAAATTCCACATTAATTGCTCCTTGGTTCTTGCTTGGCCGAAACCCCCCTCATGCCCCACCTCTTGATTTCTTTCTCAATCTAAAACCTCTCCCTATGGCATTAAAGCACAAATTAATTCCCTAACATTAATCAAATCCCAAGCCGTTAATTTACTTCCCAAACCTGAGAGGGGAATAAGGAAATAATTCCCTGAATTTTCTCTGTATCCCGCCGTTCCCCCCCCCCCCCCCCCCCCCCCCCCCTCACTGGATCCTTCCTAAAATCTGTCCAGATTTCACTGTTTCTCCTTGGGAAGTTTTGGGGATTTGAATATATTGCTGGCTGAAATTCTCCAAAGACTTCCCCTTGGGTTTCCAGCAACCTGAAGCTTCCCAGTTGCTGTTTTACCCACGGCAAATTGCTGTCCAGCAATTCCTGCTATATCCTGTGAGCTGTCCAAGGGTTTCGCAGCTTTACACGCTGCTATACATGTCGTTACAACTGTTGTCCAGCTTTCCAGGACTGGATAGTTTGCTGTCCAGAATTCTCTGGACATAGAAGTGTGCTGTCCACAGATTCCTGCAGCCACCAACTGCTGTCCTGCACCCCGGGAGGTCTGAAATTGCTTGTCAAAAGCCTCCAGCAGCCTTATAACAGCTGCCCAAGGTTTATTTAAGCGTTGGAGATTGCTGTCCAGAATTCTCTAAGAGTCAAAAGCTGCTGTTTAGACCCCTTGATTTGCTCTTCAAGACATTTAGGATCTAATCCTCCTTTCCGTTCTACATCAATTTGTGCAGCTAGCATTTCTCATATGAAGTAAAAAAGAACTGAAACTATAAAAAAATAGAAGGCATTGAACTAAATTACTACTAAAAAAGGAAAAACAGTTAGATTAGGAAGTATAAAAACGAAATACCTTGAACTGAATAATGCACTCCTCCTTTGTTGGCCCACTTTCGTCATCATCTGAATCAGATGACGAATCTGAAATATTTCCTTCTCCATTAGCATCTTTAACTCTGTCCTTACTATTTACAGGTTGCTGCCCCTTAGCTGAGGCATCTAGAGCTCTTGTACTATTTAAATCAGATGCAGGGGAAGCTGAAGTTTGAAGAGGTGCCGACACAATTGGGGTAGCAGATTCCTGCAGCTTCTTCTTTATCAAATCCAATGCTGATGCAGGCGCTTGTCCACTTGAAGTTCTCAAGGTCACAGAATCACGACCACCTGTTTGCAGAGCAGGAGCATTCAAACTGCTAGGCGTAGTTCCCTTATCTGCGGGAATGCTAGCATTCTCCTCTTTTGAAGAGTTTGCTACATGATTTTTTCTCATTTCCAAAACTTCTGCAGGAACTTGCCAGCTACTAACCTATATATATAATTATGAATGTTAGATAAGCAGAAAAGAGAAAAAAATATGGTAAAGCAACAAAACATAATCTCATGTTCCATAAAAGCGAGATAAAATGTAAAAAGCTCTGAGCCTACATAGTGATAGCTTGTGAGTTCATTGAGTAACAGCTTGATTGAACAGCTTGTCAGCTATATTTTTAAAACTGTACTCACATCATTTTGTTTATTTAATCACCTTTTTTAATAATGACAATGTTACGCCGGTTGAACCGGTTGAGCCGGCCCAAAGACTGGCTCAAGTTTATAGGAGGCGGAGCTTGTCGGCCTCTTCTCCTGTTGTCCGCCCAAAGTGATGAGTCCCACCCATCATTATGTTTTCAAAATCAAATAGAGGGGGCGGCTAGAGCTTTGGGAGGGAAATTAGATTAGGAAAGTTTTTATATTAAAGTACATGAAGGGATTAGAGAGAGATTATGTTTTGATTGATTGAATAATTAGGGTTCTAGATGCTTGGGCTCTAGACTCTATTGTCTAGAAATTTGGGAGAGACGATCCTCCTCTCGAATTGAGGATCTCTTGTATTTTGTTTTGTGTTTGTTCCTTTTGCTTTCTATAAAAACGTTGCTATCGTGTGCTTGCTCTTCTACGATATTTCTACGTTTTTCTCGCTGTTTTTACTGATTTTTTTGTTAGGTTTGCTTGCGAACTCAAGTAGATCCGATAGGATTACTTGCGAACTCAAGTATTTATGATGAGGACAGCTACATGAGTTCTAGCGCGAGGAGACCTGCATGATCTAAGGCCATGATCTACTTTTGATTTCTATTATATTTGATGTATTTTGTTTTATGTTTTATGAGTATATTGTATTTCTTTCCATGTATGCCCTTGCTTAAGGGTCTCGTCCATAGCTGTCAATGGCGCAAAATAGCGCGCCATGGCGCACGACGCGGCGCGGCGCACCTACGGTGCCATGTTCATGGCGAGGCGCATGTGTTTAAAATAGCGCGCGCTATTTGCGCTACATGTGAGCCATGGCGCATTGCGCACGGCGCAAAATAGCGCGCCAAATTGTTTTTAAATTTTCGTATACTTATGAATATTTTTTATATTTAAAAATATATCTATATTTTAAGATAAACGACTATTCATTGCCCTAATTTCACGAAAAATTTTCTGTTTGCTGCATCCGCTGAACACATCCCGCAGTCCCTAAGTCGAGGTCACAGAATCTATCCCGAAGTCGAAGGTTTTTTGTTTTTTATTTGCTGCATTCGCTACTTCCGCCGAATCCAGCCGAATCTGTCCCGAAGTTGAAGTCGTTGTTTCCGCCGAATCGTCCCGCAGAGTAGTGCTTCTGTCCAATCCGCCCCCTCCTTCGTCTGTTCCAATAAAAAATCTTACCAGCTGACTCTGATTTGCAACCTTCAACTGTTCCACACAGCTCTGTTGTTTTGCACGGCTATTTCTTACACGATTTTACAACTTAACAGGTATGCTCGGTACCGCTAAGTAAATGCTCGGTACCGCTATATATATGCTAGATACCGCTCGGTACCGCTAGTTACTTGCTCGGCACAACTAGGTACATGCTCGGTACACACTCGGTATTGCTAAGTACATGCATGATACCGCTCCGTACCACTATGTAAATGCTCGGTACCGCTCGGTATATGCCCGGTACCACTAGTTACATGCTTTGTACCACTCGGTACAGCTCGGTACAACTAGGTACACGCTCGGTACATGCTCGGTATTGCTAAGTACATGCATGATACCGCTCGGTATTGCTATGTAAATGCTCGGTACCGCTCGGTACAGCTCGTATTGATGAGTCTGATGAAGAAAATGACTTTATTGCTGGAGAGGAAGATTTAACTTGGACAAGTGTTGCTAAAGCTACTGGTGTTTATGATAAAAACTATAATATTCGGGAAAGATCTAAAGGGAAAGAGAAAGAATCTTCAATTAGGCATGATGTTGCTATTGAGAATGATGATGAGGAGGGTGATGAAAAGGATTATGAAGTAGGAGACAATGTTGAAGAAGATAATGAAGCTTTTTTAACATTTGCTGATGATGATGATTCCCAAGAATAGTAGATTAAATTCATATTTGATCTTTTTAAAAAATATTGTAATATTTGAATTATGAGATATTTGGATGTTACTTAGTCGAACTTATATATGTTATGGTTGTCTTTTATTATTATGATAGCTTGTCTTTCATTTTTAATAATATTTCATATTCATGCTTATTATTTTATATTTTTTATATAGCTTGCGCCATGTTCAAAATAGCGCGCGTCGCGCCGTGCGCTATGCGCCATGGCTCCAAATGGACCTTTGCGCCATGGTGCGCCATTCGCCGTTAACAGGTATGGTCTCATCATGTGTTAGCCTTAGTGGGCAATTTGGTATTTGTATTTTTTTTTTTATTCCTTTGGCTATTTAAGGCCTTCTCCTCTTCATGAGAGGGGGATGAATGAATATTTGAATGAAAAAATTTGTTTTTTTTCTACTTCTTCTTGCATTAGAGCTTGAGAAGGGAGAGAGATCAAGGGGAGCAAATCACAAGGTCCACCAGTCGTTGGAAGAGTCCGCGGCTCGTGATTAAGTTAGTCTATCTTCTCGTTTGTGTTTTCCTCCAACCACTTCCCCTCCACAAGAAAAGCCATTCAAAATCCTTGGGTTGAAACCGAGCCTAGCCTTTGCCGCCACCTCCTTGGAAGCCAGCCGCCGGCCACTCCCACGGCACCGGCCGGCCACCTTGCCGGCGACCTTCCCACACCCGTGCAACCCATCTCTAAGCAAGTTTCAAATTTGAAATTTGAATTTCAAATTTCAAATTCTTTCCTAATTTGGAATTCCAATTTAGGAAAATTTCCATGATAAATTCCAATTTCAAATTAATTTAAATTGGAGTCTTTAATTTCTATTTCCACATGATCGCTCCAAATTGGAAACCCTCTCCCCCTCTTCCCATTAATCTCCCCCTCTCAACATGCCGCCGGCCCCCTTGAGGGAATCTCCCTATTGATTGCTCATTTAATGCCCCACCCTATTTGAAATTGAAATTAATTTCAAATAATTTTTCTCTCCTAAAATTTCAAATTCTGAAATTTACTTCATAATTGGTTTTGAAACTCCCCTCTCCCTTCCAAAACCGCCGGCCTCCTCCCCTCTTGGCTCCCCTCCATTAATTCCCGCATTCAAGGCATTAATGCCTATGACTTGAAATTCAAAATTCAAGTCTTTTACCTCCCAATTTAATCAAAACTGAAATTAAATGTCAGTTTTTTATTAATCTTCCCCACCCCTTTAATTCTTTCCAAATCCACTACTCCTAAGTAAGGAATTAATTCAAACACTTCCCCTCCTTGCTGGCCGAAATTCCCCATAGCTGTTGGCTGATTTTTTTCCTTCTCAAATCCCTTCCAAAGCTCCAGGAAAACTGCTGCCCAACATCTCAATTTGCTGTTTGGAAATTCCTGCAGCAGCCCACCGACGTCCAGCCATCCCGGGAGCGACAATTGCTGTCCAGATCTCAGGGACAGCCCTTCTTCCTGTCTAGAAGTTTCCCTGAGCGCAATAGGTTGCTATCCTGTTGACCACAACAAACTAGGGTGCTGTCCAGCCCTCCAGAACCAGTCCTACCTGCTGTCCTGAGGAGATCTAGTGTCGCCAATCCGCCCGAAGAGACTCCCATTGCTGCTGAGAGGTTCCAGAAGTTTGAAGGCTGCTGCCCCTTCATTCCAGCCATCGTCATAGCTTCATAACTCCTTTTTTTTTTGGGTAAACTCTTCACTCACTCTCTATCTTCTAAGTTTACTCTACTCGTGGTTATAATTTGATTCACAAAACGCATGTTTTATCGCCTCCGCTAAACCTAGTATTTGAATGAGTTGTGAGAGAGGCCCTTCATAATACTAATCTTATTGTTAGCATTGGAATTTCTCGTTGAAACCACTCATGTATGCAAAGTAAGACTTAGTTGACTATTTAATGATCTTAACCTCTCGCATGTGTTTAGACCTAAGCTATTTTATCACCTTAATGTTATCTTATCGTTTACATCAATAGAGGATTTTGCTTAACATTGCTCTCTAAAATTTACAAGTGCAAACTTCCTTAAGCAAGTCATGTATTGTTTCTGATGTGAAACTACTAGGAGTTATTTTAGAAATTAAAAAGAGAAGAGATTAAAGTGTGGCTCGTTACAAATTTAAAGCTAGCACATAAAATTTGAGTTAGGAATTCGAAAGTATTAACTTGCTTAGGCCCAAAGATATGCAATAGAGATTAACCAAAACAATTCATTCAAAATCTAAGGAGATTTAAATGCAAAGTACAATTACAAAAACCCAACGTTTAACAACGAGAATTTCACCTCGGGGCCGTCTCACTCAAATTTTAGTAGGCTTTTAGCGGAGAGAGAAGATCCAAGCGATGAAGGATATTACCACTAGAGAAGCGACACCGAAGAACCTTGTTGACGGGAAAGGTGGCCGGCGGGGAAGGAGGTAGTGGGTGGCTTACAAGGCTCCACTTGTGGCTTGAGAATCGTCGGTCGAAGATGCTAGCAAGAATCGGGACGACTTGGTCCAAATATTCTTCCACGGTGGTCTCGTCTTCAAATCCCACGTCAAAGCACGGGGAACGTAGGATGTTGATGCTTCCGTCGGCGTTGAATACAATACCCCATTTAAACTCGGGATCCGCCATACATGCTTGACGTAGAGAATTCTTCAAGGAGAGGAGGATTAAGTGACGGTGAGGGGAAATCCTTGCGTTGGAAGAGTGGAGATGATGAAAATGGAGAGGCCGGCGGGATTTCCAAGGAGAGAGGAGGGGTTCGGCCAAGGAGGAAGAGAGGGGGCGGGTGTTTTGAGAGAGGGGTTCTAGGTTAGATGAGGTGGCAAGCGATTTACTAAAAAAATCTGAAGTTAATTCTTAGATTTTAGTATAATTGAGGGAATAATTTGAAAAGAGATTTCAAATTCCTAATAGTGATTAAGGGGGAATTAATGGGTAATCAAGAGAGGCCCATCAATGTGGCCGGCGGCTTAATAGGGAGAGGGAGGGATTGCTAAAGTTAAAACTGAAATTGAATGTCAGTTTTAAGTGAATTGGGAGGGAAATTTTGAAATCCAATTTGATTCCAAAACGGTCATGGCACTAAATATCATTTAATGGGGGAATCTCCCTAGTGTGGCCGGCGGCATGCTGGGAAGGGGAGAGGTAATTTCATGAGGTGGCTTCCCATTTGAATTAGTGATGTGGCACAAGATGATTAAAACTTCCAATATCAAATGGAATTAAAATTAGGAACCGTCATGAAAACTTTCCAAATTTGGAATTCCAAATTAGGAAAGAATTTGAAATTTCAAATTTGGGTATGTGGTAGAGATGGGGTGGACGGTTGAGGGGGAGTCGCCGGCGGGGTGGTCGGCCGGAGCCGGGGATGTGGCCGGCGGTGAACTTCCAAGGGGCGGCGGCAAGTGGAGAGGGGAGGGCTGTTTTTGTAGAGGATGGGAAGGAGATGGATATGAATACGAGCGAGAAGATAAAGAAAAATCTAACCACGAATCGAGGACTCTTCCAACGATTGGTGGGCCTTGCGAATTGCTCCACTTGAGCTCTCTTCCCTCTCAAGCACTCATGCTAGAAAAGTAGAAACAAACATAACTTTTCATTCAACATTCATTAACGTCAAAATAGTACATGAGACCACTATATATAGGTCTCAGCTCATACAAAGAGAAAATACCAAATTGCCCTCTGGGCTACAAAGACAAAATAACTCCCCACAGGGGTAAAAATGGAAAGACAGAAAATAAAAGATAATAATAAAAACAACATCATGACATCTAAATCAAAAGTAGAGGCGCTGTATCGTGGCCGTCGATTTGCGGTTTCGCCGGCGATAAACATGACGGTAGCGTCTGTCGATGTCCTCATCAGTTTCACATCAATTTCCTATCAGACAACAAGGTCATTTCAGACCTTAGTCTCAGAAAGTTCAAGAGGAAATGTAACAAAGCTTCTGAAGAAAAAAATTCTCCACTAACAAACTTTACTGAGACAAAAAACTTGGTACATATCATACCGCAGATTTATTTCAAAAACATAGTTTTATTAAGCCTATACTGAGATAAATCCCTAGCATAAGGTAGCAGCGTTCAAACTTGTAAACCCACATGGCTCTCATGGAGGAAGAATTTTTTACTACATGATAGGTAATTCGGAGCTCTTACAAATGAGCTTAATCTTTTAAATCAATTGTATAATTGAGTTACTCATCCACTCAATAATTGGAGCAGTCTATGAAGAAAACATAATTACAAGTAGAGATACCAACTACCAGCAGATGGTAAAAGGGGGAATTCAAACACATTGGAAAAAAAAATGGTCATATTGACCAAATCAAAGTTCAGATACTATTGAATAGGTTGATTAAAAGAGAAGATATAGTGAAATTGAATTCCAACTGAATAGAAGAAAAAATCAGATTGCTTCAAAAACTTCATACATTTTCTTTCATGTTTCAATGTGACACTTTAGAAGCGAAGTCATGCATTGGCACTACACATTAACTTGCCTACGAAGCACAAACTTGCACCAAAGCAATGTGTTGGCCCTGCTATGAAACATAAGCTTTTAGCAAAGCATATGCGTCATGAATGAATATGCATTGCTTTGCTACAAATTATTGTTATTGAACGGTTCATTATATCTACAAAAATTATTACCAGATATGACTAAAGTTATTATATATATATAACTAACCTGACGTTAAGTGCTCTAGTTAGAAAAAAATATATATCGTTTCAATAAAAAAGCCCTTGCAAAACAGACTCATTTATTCTAGTATCTAAAATCGGTGTATGTGTGCTAAATTATTAAAAATAACCATATTACATTCATAAGGCTTCCAAGAATGAAAACAAAAAACAAGGCCACAGGCATGTGGAGCAGGATTCTTGTTGAAAAGCAAGATGGAAGTGGCAGCAGAAGAAAGAAGCTACATGTCAATAGAAGCAATGAGCTCAGCCACAAGTGGGAAAATAGACCCACCAAAAAAAAAGTCCCTTGATTAGACTTCACGGTGTTAGGCCAACAGTTAAGGCCTTCTTTAGCATACATATAAGATTAGTGTACTAATATTTATTTGCTTTGTGGAGTAGTAAGGATTAAATTACATAATACTAGGACTAGCAGAACTGAATAACATATTACATAAAGTATAGCATCTAAATGCATCATAATAAGCTAAACCTGTCTCCACCCTTGCAGCGTGAAATGTTAACTATCAAATCTAAGAGAAAATTAATTAAATAAGAACCTACCTTGTTCACGGTGTTATAATAGTATTTCTTCAAATCATTTGTTGTGACCAATGACCAATCAGTACCAGATAATTTTTCCCTGAAAATGATATACAACAAAGTAAAAAAAAAAAATTTAAGAAACAAATATTAGGATGAGACAATTAGGGCATTTCAACAAATAAGAGTGTACATAAATTTCAGTATTTCCAGCAGCCAGAATAGATGCACATCATAAAAGGTACATGATAAATGCCCTAATACAGCCATCGGATCCCCAATCAAGGAAATGATTAGCAAAATCCATTTAGGGGCTGTTTGGTTGCCTGAATTAGGAGTGTAAAGTAAAACAATTACCTGTATTTACTAAATTTGGTTGTTTGGTTAATTTTGAGCGGAACAAAAGATAATCAACGGATGTATTAGGCGTGTATTAGAGAGGCTATTTTGCGTGAATTAGAAACCCGCTCAATACGAGCGGGTTATAAATTCATCCGAAGAAAAGCTTCATCGTCGTCGTGCTGTTCGGCTTCATTGCACGAGAGCTTCTTCGGCTCCTTGGTTCTTGTTCGACTTCACTCCGGCAAGTAGCTCCGGAGAGACTTCGCTCCGGCGAGCAGCTCCACTCCGTCGTCGCCCTCAAGTTTGGCCTTCGCCGCTCCAACCTCTTTGCTGAGTTCATCCTGCCTAGCTATATAAGAGGCGTGTCTCCGCGTAACTTGGCTCCATCGTGACGCCGCCACGAGAGCGAAAGAATGCAGGAGCGCTGCTTTGTGCCTCTTCGGGCACGAGAACTACTGCATTTCCGTATCATTCCCTTTCCACGCTACCATGAGAGTAATCTCCTCTGCTACTTTGCTTCTATGCCGATTGCTCTCTGATGGAACCCTAGGTCGCCGATCTTGGACGCTTCAGTCAACTCTAGCTCGTTGCTACTTTGATCGATCTCATTCCTCCGGAGAAAGGCGAAATCTAGGTGAATCATGAATGTATCATTCTTCCCACTCAAGTTCAGATTGGCTCTTGAAATTTTTGATGGCTTCTTGTTTTCTTTTGCTTCATGTAATCCATTCGACATTTTATTAATTTTATTTTAGAGGCGAAGGTAAGCGTAAGCAGCAGTGGTGCTGCAGTTGTTGTGTTGCGTGGGCATTGTCGATACTTTATTTCTTATGAATACTAAAACATCGGTATCATACTGCACGGCGTGATATTTTTGCCTTATGGTATACAATTCGAAAATTTGTTTAGCTGTAGCATGTGATTTTGTTCTTTGCCTGCGGCTGGTGAAATGAGATTTTTTTTGGCTCCGTTTATTTGAAGACGATAAATTGGAAGTTTTCGAGGCCATCAAATGCTTTGGAGATTAAAAAAGAGATTATTTTGTACGGTGGATGCGAGGAGAAAATTGCTGGTTAATTATAAGGATATCTAGGTTGATGAACGCAGAGTATTCTTGCATAAGTTGTTTTAATTTGGGAAGCAATGTGTTTATTCAGATTTAAAATTTTTATAACAGCTTGACCACGCATGGTTTATAAAGCGTTCTATGGTTATGTATCACTCCAACTGAATGTTGTCCATTACACCTTTGAAAGAAAATCATTATGATTTCAACTGCATATCTATTACTCTACAATTTAGTGATAGATATTCTGTTTTTGGATCCATGTGCTTTACAACTCTTGCTCCTGTAACAGAATAAATAAGATGCAACAGTTATAACTTAAATGTACTACTCACACAATCTCATTAATTATTGCTAATTGATTTTTATTTGTTTGAATTTTGATGTTATAGTTACAAAGATGGTTAAACCATTGGAAAATATTCCTGAACTACACCAAATTCAAAAATATAGTGATGTGTTCAAAGTGATTTGTTTTGCAATTGGTATATTTTGTGTACTATTACAGAAGATTCGCAAAGAAAAAAAAAACAATTTGATCCTCAACGGAATATATAACGTGACACATATCTTTCTAGGTTATAAAATGGATGTGATTCTGACTGTGTTCACATGGTACGCATGAGGCGAGCCCATTTTTTTAAATTATGTGATTTAATGCGTATACGAGGATTGTTTTTAGACACAATAAATGTTTTCACCATCCAGGAAAACTTGGAATGAAAATCTATAACCAATGTTATGTTTGCATGTTTTTTATCAGGAAACAAACAAGACTTTGGGACCAGGTTATCAACCCCCGAGTACAATAAGCCATCTGATTACACCATGAAGAGTGAAGTATATTGCTTTGGTGTGGTTATGTTGGAATTATTGACTGGTCGAAAGCCTTTTGACAGGTACTAGAATGAAGAAGTATGATATATTACTTACAGCACCTTTTCTTGGTTACAAGATTGCTCATCTAGAGAAGCTACCATGTTAATCAATCCTTAACTTCTGTTACCTAATGTGAGAACCCAATTTTGGGCTTCCTGTATCTGTGGGGAACCAGCAAAGACTACTTATGTTGTTTCATGTTCTTCCAACTTGTCAGCATCTTTTGAGTCGAGCCATGCTATTTCAGTGTTGTGCCTAATTATCCCATTTTGTGGTTTTAGGCTAATTGAGACTTGTTATATATATATATATATATATATATATATATATAAGCTGAAATTGCAATAAATCTCTAAAACAAACTAAATGAAATAACTCGTAAATATTGAATTCTCTCATGTTGACCAGTTGGTAACCTTCTCTTTTTTCTTAAACTTTTTGTCGACCTTTAAATATAAAATATAGATGTTAGCCAAACCATCCAATATTTCTCTAAGCTCAACGCTTCTCTGTGCTAACTCATAAGTCTACTCAAACTTTTTATTCATGGTCAATTTTGTAAAGTCTGCATGCTGGCAGATAGGAAGGCCTACCATATGAGTATTTTGATTTCCTAGCCAAGCATGCAGCTTTTCTGTTCAATCTCAGCTTTCAACTTGTCTGAGCATAGCTTGTCAGTAGGTTTTCAAGCTGGTTGGAGATATGTACTCTTAAGGCATGTTTCAATGTAATGATTAAGTAATAGATGTGTAGAGTTAATTACTTGATTTTTAAGAACATGGTTTTAGAGTTTTTTTCACTTTTCTGTTTTCAAATTGAGAAAGGCTATTTAAAATTGTGCCTTGAGAATCTCTGTTTATCTCAATGCTTCAGTTGGGTCTTTTTGCCGCATAATTTTTGTAAAAGAGACATCCTGTTACGTAAGTACTTTTCTTTGAAATCTTTGGATTTTTTTTTTCAAAGCGCTCCCTTGTGATTATCTGGTATCTCTCTTTTTGCTATGAGATTTCAATCTCACTGCTCCCTGAAATGATGAATGGACATGGTGCTTAAATTATGGACTTTTACTTGTATTCTTCCAACGCCTAGTCCAGTTGTATACTCGTCAATAATGAAAGTATTATTTGGAATATCTACCTTTAGAAGCTACTTCTCTTTGACATATTTTATAGTTTGAAGCTTCTTTTAAAAAAATAGAATGAAGGAGGGACAAAATGTATTTTATTCATGCAAAAGGAAGGTGACTTAATCACTGAATGCTGACGGAGACCTGGATCAAAAGGAACTAAGGCTATTCACACCTATTTTAGTTCTGCTGAAGCATCTCTCTCATCTTCCACCAATGACAACTTAAATTTATCTTAGCTTGTGATCACTTGTAACGACCCCAAGATCCGTGTAGCGAAAGGATTCATCTATTTTTTTTTCTTTTCTTTTCTATCGGTTTTCTCATCTGTTGTTCATATCAATCCATACATACATATATCCAGAGCCAGAGATAATTACATTACAAAAAGAAACTACAGCAGATACTATAATTCACATATAGTACAAACAGAGAAGAGACAATAGAGTCCAAAAGAAATATCTACACTAGCCACACAGGCTACAAAAGAAAGCCTACCCAAGGCTACAAAACAAAAGGATGAACTCGACAGAAAGATCTTCAGACTGGAGGCCCTGCACCTGAAATCATTAACCACATATAATGAGCTTACAAAGCCCAGCAGGTCACCAAAGCCTACAACTGAAATCAAAGCACGGCAATGCTATCAATATGCATGTCAATCTATCAAATCCGTATCAGTCAATGGTCAATGAGTTTATGCAGCGAAAATCAATAGTCAATAAAACCAGTCAATGCAGCGGCAGGTAATTCGATAAATCAATTCAATCAATCATTGTCCGTCAATCAAATCAATACGGTCAAATCAGTACGATCTAATCAATGAAGTCAAATGAGAAAAGTGATACGAGACAAGGAATCTATAAATCAGTCAATACGGTGTAGAATAGTAGCAACAGTGAATCTATAAAATCTATAGGCAGTAGTACAATGAATCTATACAACGTCCATATCAATGCTATCAATGCAATCTCTATATCTATCGATATCCATATCAATGATCAGTAGTCAATCGATGAAATCAATAGAATCCGTACAATAGTAAATCAATTCGATAAATAAATCCAATCAATATCAATAAATCGATCCGAAATCAATAAATCAATACAAACCAGGGAATCTATACGATGCAATATCAGATACATGCAATTTCATACAATGGTCTTACTCGACAAGCACAAACACTGGCTATTATCAATAGTGCTGTTATAGTTATCAATCGTTCAATGATGCTGTTGTAGTTCGTTCAATGATCAATGATGCTGTTGTAGTGGTCAATCTATATCAATAGTGCTGTTGTAGTTCGTTCAATACACGTTGGTTTCTATAACCAACGTTCAACTAGGTTTCCACTTGTCTTTCAGGATCAATCAATCAATCAATGCAATAATCGATGCAATAAGCAATATTAAAGAAATCGAGAACGATCATATCAATAGTCCTAGGCAGATCCATTCAATCTATCAATTCCGGGAAAATCAGAAATCATACGAAAATCGAGCAGAGTAACGGTAGTCTATCGAATTTACACGAAAATCCTGCAAAAAGACATAATTCTGAATTTCACCAAATTACAACAGAATAACCACGGCATCAATGCAAGACTATCAGTCTATAGAATCCAAATCAAATCAGGTCCTGATAATATTCTATTCAATTAAAAGCGCGTAGAATCAATTCCGACCGATAAAATCTTCGTAGAATACAGTCAAATCGTGTGCAATAATCATATCTATAACATATCAGAAGTTGTGCGGTGGAAGTTGTGTCAAATCGAAATCATGTCGAAAAGTCGACTACGAAAACACAAAACAAATCCCAACTCGGTCAAAACACAACATCTTTGAAAACAGAAACAGGGTTCGGAGTCCTTACCACGAGACAAACACAATATGCAACAGCAACGAACGACGAAAATCGCTCCGCGGGCCTCGAAATCGGACTTCTTCCTTTGCTTTTCCGCTCCTTCTCTCTCCTCAGATATTTTGATTTTTATAAAAAGTTTTCTCTCTCTTCAAAACGAGCTCATTTCCTTATATCATACTCATATCGGCCTGGCCGATCGCCCGATCGTCCCGGGACGATCAGACCAATTTCTGATCGTCCTGGACCATTCCCAGGGCGATGATCAGGACGGTATTATGTGAACAGTGCAGATCGTCCCGGACGATCTCAATATCGTCCTGGACGATCCTGTCCAGAAATCATTTCAGAACACTCCAGAAATCAGCTGTTTTCAATGCACTGATCGGCCTGGACGATCTCAACTTCGTCCTGGCCGATCCTGGGGAAAAATCACTTTTCCAGCAGCTACAGCAAAGGAACGAGGTCTCACATCACTCCTGCACAAATTTTTATTTGTACTTCGTTACCATGAAAATTCTATGAAATCATCCAAACAAGCTGTTATATAGCAGAACATAAGGCCTTATTGTAGCATCTTCTAGTAGTTAGGTATATTTTATCTTTTTCAATTATAACTAGTTTGCTGCAAGTATTTATGTGTAGATGTAATTGAAATAGCAGGGTCTTTTGCTTTTCATATGCTGATATTTAATTTTTAATTGAGTTTTTTTCTTTTTAATTTCTAAAAAAATTCATATACTACTTTTTTTGCCATTCATGCATCTTGGATCCAGTAAACTATCATGCATGGATGAAAATATCCATGCCACGCAGCTCACTTTGCTCCGTTTTGAGAGTTTTGGATGGCTTCGTTTGGAACATCTTTCATATTTTTTTTTACAACGGTTTATTAGTTAATTTCTGTACTAAAAAACTGTTTTAGAAAGTAAGAAGAAAGCTATCCCAAACAAAGTTTTAACAATCGGTGATTACTTTTATAAATACACTAGTTATAATGACAAAAAAAATATTACAAATGCACTGTTTTTACTTTACTCTGGATATATCTAACCAAACAAGGGAAACATTTCTTCTGCGTTTACTTTGCAGACAACCAAACAACCTCAAAGTATTTGAAATACACTACATTTACTTTACACTGCATTTACTTTACATTGCGTTTACTTTGCAGGCAACCAAACAGCCCCTTAATGCAGCACAAGAGATTACCGCAGGTTTAATCTTAGTATTTTTAAATTTATTAGGATTTTAGATGTATTATTTAGTTTATCAGTTAAATTATCCTTTTGTTTAATAACATCAAGATTAAATTTAAATTAGTAGGGTAATTTAGTTTAGATTTGAATTAAAATAATAATTCTTATCTTTTAGACTCTATCTTGCTATATTTCTATACAGAGGAGATTCGGATTTCTAATTGAGGGCTACTAAATGAATTGAAACAAGATATTTCTGCAATCTACAATACCCGTGGAATCTGGCAATCTTCCCTCACTTTTCCCAGTGGTTCCTCTGCCTTAATAACTACTCCTGCTCATTTTGCATCTTGATTCCGCATCTATGCTAACGCAAACCCAATTATCCTTGTAGCAAGCCAGCATGCCCTCCATAGACACCTCCCAATCAAATCAGGCAATCAGCCACTCCTAATCTTATAATAGCACCCCTTAAGACAAACTCATTGAGTGATGCATGATAACCAAAAATAAACGAAGCAATAGAACCACATCATAGCTCCTATTCTCTTTACCAACATGAAACGTTAGCACTCCATCAATTGACTACAACCATTTCAGCTTGTAGCCTTAGCCTGTCTTCGTTATAGTCATAGAACACGTGCAAAATCTCTGCCTATTGATCAATTATGGAAACGGCTTTTCCTTTCAACTTAAACATTGGCGTCAATAACTTATTCCAACACAGCCTATTGCCAGTCAACAGCTTGTGTCCATAAACTGCAACAATTTATAAAATCTCAATTTATTCGACTCAGCTACTCAAGCCTCATCCAACCAATCGATGACCTCATTTTCAACCCTCATGTGATTTGGCCCATGAACTGCATTGATTACCAAAGCCCTTCCCTTCGACACCTTTTGTCATCAATGGCAAAATATTTAATTTAACTTTGTTGTAATATTTTGAATTTTTGCTTCACGATTTCCGCTGGATAAATCGGACTTAGGAAGAAATAATTTTGAGGAACATTCTCAATTGGTATGTATAACAATGGGAAGAAATAATTTTGAGGAACATTCTGAATTGGCACGAATAACAATGATATTGAAGAAAGCTATAATGAGGATTGAAAAAATACTCGATACTTAATATGCTAGTATAGTTGCATAACAGAAAGATAGTAATCTACTGCTAAATTACATTTGTTGTCAATATTTCATTATTTCTCTAGTATGTAATTTGGGTCTTTCCAATCAGCTCATTAAATGTGCATGAAAATTGCCAAAAATTCAAAAATACTCTTCAAAAGAGAAGTTTTTCTCAATAACGATGGAATTTCACTATTTTTTAATTTATTTAGAAATTAAAATGTTATCTATTTGTTTAATTAAATAAATTATCATTTTGGGTGATTTCATATTTTAATTTGAATTATTAGAACATAATTTAGCTTAGTTCTAAGTTTGAATATTCAATGTAATCCCTTTAGCTTATCTCGATCCATTCTCTCGTAATACCTCATTTCTCCCTTTTTTACTACCATTGCCTACAACACTATCTAATCAACACCATTCAACTAAACAATTATATTTAAATAATTTACCTTGTTTTGATAGAATGCATGAATAAATAAATAAATATTTAGGAAGAGGTTTGTTTATAATTATAGATAAAAAGCATGTCCAATAAAGAGATGAGTAGAAGCTTATCCCTACAACTTATGATAGTACAACATGAACAAGCTTTGCAGGATATTAAAAAACTTCACGTAAAAGATAGCTATTAGTTAAGAAATTTATAGTCACATAAAGGAAATGGATGTGCAAAACACTTGGAATTTACATAAATCAATGCAAAACTTGTTTAAGCAAATTCTTGATTAGTAATATCTCAAATTGATCATTGGAATACTCAATCTAAAACTTAGTTTGATTCATTACTCTAACCTTCTAGTTACCAAGAAAAGGCCCAATTCAATTATAAAACCAAAATTCAAATAATCTAAATTATTAATAATTGGGAGGCCCGACCCATCTCAATAAACCCTCCATCATCAAATTTTCCATCACCCTCCAACAAGATCTTTGTCCCTATAATCGCCTTCTATAAATATTGTCTTGCAAATGCCAATGAGCGGCAAAAAATGTTATCACCGTCTCATGCAAAAGTTAAAATGTATCATCATCAAAATTCATATAAATATTATTTACTTTGACGAATCTTCTTACTCCCTCTCAAATTGTCATTATAGACATAACTTCCTTCAAATCCTATCATCCCTAGCATAGTCATGACATATCCAAATTGCCATCTTCTTTAACCGATTCATCATTTACCATTCAAACTCCTTCCTTTAGTCATGTGTTTGAATCCCCCATCCATCTCATGTGGCATAGGGTTATCATCTTGAATAATGGTTTTAATATATATATATATATATATATATATATATATATATATATACCTTTGGATTATTTAATTTTTAATTAAGATTATTTAAGGGTTAAGAAAGTAAGGGTCAACAACAACTAAAACAAGTCAAAACCATAGAGCAGTTCATATGCAAGTTTAGGGTTTTGATGAGGAGAAAATATTGAACCTTGGTCATAGAAAATGCTTAGAATGTTAAATGTATCTATATACGATCTTGAGTGCTCCATAATTTTATAAATTTTTAAATAAGGGGACTTGGAAAAACTAGGTCTTCCTGAAACCCCATTTGGCACACAGCCCTAGGATGGGTTTTAGACTTTAATGTAACTCGAGTTAGGATTAGGGGCTTAAATCACTTGTAGTTGGTGGAGATTTGTCTCTACTATGATTCTTGAGTTCTTCACAATTTGCCATTTAAGGTGTTCAAATAGCTAATGGAACATGATTATGACATGTTTCTGCGAGCTGTTGTCGACAAATCTTAGGAGGCTTTTACTTGGGATTTTGTGGAGGAAATGAAGGGAAATTGGTTTAATATTGTAGAGGAGAGTTAGGAGAAGAGAACTACAGTTTGAAATGACAAAGATTTGCACATACATAAAATCAATCGCTCATCGTAATAATTAGGGTTGAAGAGACCTAAACCTCACTCTCAATTGGAAAAAACTTCAAATTTCTTCAAAAAAGATATCAATCATTTTCGTTCACCATCATAAATATTTGCAAGCACTTATAACTCTTGAAAATAAAATAAATTTCAAGAGAGGAGATTTATAGTCTGTTTTTGGCGAAAAAGTGCCAAGGTGGTGGAAGAACCTCGTGGCCAAGAAATGTAACTCCTCCTTTCAGAGGAGTGAACAACCCAATATTGACTATAAATTGATTATTTGAACCATGAAAATTCAAACAATCAATTTACTATTAAAATTTAATAAATTTCCTCCCAAAATTCAAAATTCAAAAAATTCAAATTTTGAAACCCAATTTTTTTTATTTTATGAATGAGTTTTTCATGATAAATACAACCCAATAAATCTTTTACACACAAAATACATGACTGTGAAAAAAATAAAATAGGGAACATTTAATATTGATCTTCAGCATGAACTCTTATTCTTGTCCCCTTAATAGCTTTCTTTGCTACTAAGTTGGCCTCTTATGATTATTCCACAATTTTCACTTTTTGCCACATCACTATCACCATTTCTTTATGAAGGGTACATCATGACAAAGGGCATGAATCATGAAAAATCAGTAAAACTCAATTTTATTTTGCATGGTTCAAATTCAATTTTGATTACAAGCATCGCAAATCACTTTTATCTAACTAGAATTTATTTACAAGTTATTCCCCTTATTGAAATCAGTTTAAATATCCATTCATTGTCCAAACAAAACTATGTTTTAGCAATTAATTTGTAAGACTATTTATGTTTACTGCTAAAATTGCATGTGGTTAATCGTTTTTCAACAATTTTGTTTCATTCATAATCATGATATAATTTGTTTATTTAAAATAATTTACATTTATAATACTTTAATGTCATTAAAATTTAAAAATTAAATATAAAATATATTTTACATATGAGAGCATTTTAATTTTAATTTTTAAATCTTAAGTATCATCTGATTTAGAAATTAGCAAATCGTAGACTATAATATTAATAATGTTTGGAGAGCAATTTAATTAAGAAATGTAGAGATCAAATATAGGAGAGAACAAGAAGCTTAAACATAATATCAACATATATTAAAAGCTAAGGGAACATTTGGGATCACTTTTTTTTTTAATATTTTGATTTGGAAAATATGGTTGAAAGGATAAATTAAAAAAAAAAGATAATTTTGAATTAAATAAAAAATAACATTTATTTTTAATTTAAATTATAATTATAAGGCATAATTATCACTTAAATTATTGTATGACATAATTATTAAAAATAAATAAAATTAATTGTAGTTTTTGCACATAAGTTTTAAAAATACAGTTTATCATTTACAATTTATTAGTAATTATTTAAAAATATGCAATAGAAAAAAAAGAAAATTTTGATCCTTTCCTCAAAATTTAAAAAGAATAAATCAACGAAAAGAAAAGTTTGAATTAAATAAAAAATAAATTATTTTAAAATTAAATTATAATTATAAGACATAATTATCACTTAAATTATTGTATTACATAATTATTAAAAATAAATACAATAAATTATAGTTTTTCATAAGTTTTAAAAATACAATTTATCATTTACAATTTATAAACAAATTATTATTAATTATTTAACAATATGCAAAATAAAAAAGAACATTTTGATTCTTTTGTCAAAATTTAAAGGATAAATAAATGAAAAGCTAATTTTGAATTAAATAAAAAACAACATTTATTTTTAACTTATATTATAATTATAAGACATAATTATCAATTAAATTATTGTATGACATAAATATAAAGAATATATATAATAAATTATAGTTTCTGTTCATAAGTTTTAAAAATACAGATTATAAACAAATTTTTAGTAATTATAAAAATATGCAAAAAAAATAAAATAATACAAGTAAAATAGATAAAATAAAGTAGAATGACTAAAATAAGGATATATTGAGTGACTAAAAATACCAACAAGGAATTAAAAATTATATACATCGATGAGCTTTTATGCTCAAATAGCTTGGCTTATCAATCAAACATAACTTTATCAGCATACATAAGATCTATGAAAATTTCTAGATACAATGCAGCTCTGATGATAACCATGAAAAAATAATCTGATATTCTTAGTACTTTTTATATATTTCATAAATCTATGTTCAACTTATAATATATTCCTTAAAAAAAATTATGCTTTGAATTCTAATTCTTAGAGTTCTAAGCAACCCTTAGAATTCAAAGTTGAATGGCTAGGATAAGAGGTTGGTGGAATGCCGTCCTACTATTTAAATCATATAGATGAGCATTCAATGCCTGGCAATTCATCAATAAAACCTTAAGCTTGTTGATTAGTCAATCTAATAATGTCAAGAATATGCATGTTAAAATAATACCTAGAATACTAAATTCCAAATCAGCATTTTTAAATCCACAATGAAACATGTAGTCCTAAAAAGAAGAGGAGCCAAACAAACTCACACACTTTGCAAAAGATGGGAGGGGTGGAAGAAAACCACTCCATAAGAAGCAAGCTATGCAATATCCATGTAGCAATCATAATGTGCACACTCCATCAATTGATATAAGGCAACCAAACACTCTACTCTTCTAATTTCGTTCTAACAGTTTGAACTTTCAAACATAAATTTCCTTATTCCAATCCCATGCCCGATTCATGTGTGATTAACTCCATCTCTCTCTATGGTGTAGTCAATTTTCCGCTCTTCCCTCCCTCCATCAACAATTAAGTAGAAAGGCTTCTTTCATTCACCCGCACAAAATTTCCTATCTATTTATACACCTCATCAACCTTTTCTCACGCCTTTTTTCCTCATGCGTTGTATTACATGGATATTTTCCCTTATTACACTGAATTTAACTACCATGGACTATTTCCAGACTCCTATTTGACAAAATTAGTATGTATTGTGAAACATGTGCAGGTGAATTTGTCCACTAATTTGCCTTAGAACATCGTTGCTTGATTTTCACTTGTATTATGTCTTATTTTATTTAGAGCGTCATTTTATGACTAACTTGACTGTTCACTTATATTATTTAGTTTTTTAATTTGTATTTCTTCTGTTATGTTGAAAGTAATGTTTGGACGCTTCCAAGATATTTGGTCAAGAACTTGTTTAGTATGCAAGATTTCGTATCAATTATTTATTAATTCTTCAGCAGGTATGCATCAAACTTCCTTTGTTTCTTGATAGTTGGAAAGAAATTGATATCCATCTTGTATTGCTTTGTATTGTTAACATTTGATTTAACATGTCATAAAGATTTTGATGATTTTACTTTGGCGGAAAAGCTTTCAACAATTGTATACCTTGTTGCGTTTTCTTGGTATCAAATTTTAGAGAAATGCAATTCTGCACTGAGAGATTTTGAGAGAAAATGAGTGAAATGAAAACTTAATTCCCACTTCTGCACACGATCATTTTTTGTCAAGTAAGCATGCCAACTCATCATTTTTTGGGCTAGGATTTGGAGAATGTAGCATTACTATAAAGATTAAGATCTATATTAATTGTTAGATATGCATTTCAAATTAATCCCATATGTGTTTCACGGTCAGTTTAGCAAATTTTGAACATTCCTAATATGATCCATATTTAAGAGTTTCGCATAGCCAAATGTCAAGAGAATTGCCCTCATGATCTTCATCTTAGGCTAAGTTATGTTAACCAAAAGACAAAGTGAGCTAAGAATATAATTTATAAATGATTTGAATAGCATTAAAGGATGAGGCAAACATGGAACTGGTACATAAGTTTTACAATTATTACTAACAGCCAAACAAAACTATTCTTAATTCTCATACACGATCATTACAAAACTCAGGACTACCTTGATAGATCACCTACATAATCCATACCACGTTGGACACCTCCCTCCCTGAGGAAGCTATAAGGTTCATTTATTTAAAAGTAACCCTTAAATCAAAAAGAGCGAAGTATAGGAATGTTTCTACAAATATGCATGGCGAAAAATGTTTAATAAAACACATAAATGATGAAATAAAGCACTTGGTTCTACCTGAGGCAGGGAGAACATTTACTGTTCTTACTAAGTACTTTATCCTTTAAGCCAATACATTTAATATAATAACTAATTGAAGCTATCAATGAACATTTTATGACGACCTTTGATCAGAATCCTTTTTCTCTATCTGTTCACCATGCAAGCTTATAAAAGATACTTTATTTTAACTTTTAAAAGGAGTTTGCAATAATAAATGATTATATTCCAGACAAGCAACTTCCCCTAATCAGCTAACTTCACACAATCAAATTAGGTATAACTACAATTATAATCATAGCAAAATGAAACCTAAGAAAAGAAATCTTTGAATTAACAATAATGGTAAGCAACTATGAATAACCAACCAAAATAAGGAACTCATTAAGTTTCTCATATGTGATTAGCAGTATGATGGTCACCAAAGTGTGCATTAAATACATACCACGAGACTGGAATAATCTGAAGCGCAGTCTTCTCAGTCTGCATGAAGAAAAGAGAGGATAACATACAAACTACAATATAAAAATAACAATTTCACCAAAAATGACACAAATTACTTCATGTAAGGTGTGACAAATCATAAGTACATTACCTCTCCTTTGAATTTTAAAGGCCTTTCATAAGTAGATTCTCCTGAAATAGTGTTATAGTAGTATAAAACACCTGTTTCAGTTCTATGCACTGTCCAAGCATCCAATTCTTCACTTTTACTGTTACCATCCTCCTGGATATCATTAGCTTCCTTTTCAAAATCTGCTCACAAAGAATCATCAATAAATAAATGTAAAAAACTAAAATACAACAAAAAGCAAATATTTCATTGAAAAATAGCATACCAGCATCAGGGGGTGGTGATCCTGCTCCAGTATTAGTTACAGGGAAAGATGACTCTGGTGTGGAGGTAAGCGCTTCTTCACGGTTCACCTCATGGGAAACACCAGGAGGCCGAACATCAGGAGAAGGAACCGAGGGTGGTGGCATGTCTCTCACTGAGAAAGGGAAAGGACCAGGAAGTACAGCTGGATATTGTGGCAGCCGAGGACATTGTAACCCAGCAGGCTGAGGAGGCATCCAAGGAGCATGAGGAGGAGGCATCTGTGCAGGCACTAATGGAAAATGTGGATAAATTTGTTGAGGAACATTTTGTGGAGTTGGATTTGTAATGGAAGGCTGACTTGATGGTGCGGGAACTTGATTATGCTGAATAGGTCTCATTGTTGCTGATGAAGACCCCGGGTTTGCTGGTTGAACAGCAACAGGATTAGATGCTTTGGGCAGATTATTACCTGTAAAAGTTCCAACCATTGGAAGACGATCATTTATCAAAGAACCAGTTGGAGGTAACATGCTCGACGCATTAGAAACAGGAGAAATTGTCGAGCCTACGGATGAACTTGTACGCATATCATGAGATAATTTTGAATCTAAACCAGTTGATGCTGAAGTTATGCCAGTATCCAAAGAAACTGTGTCAGAGGCAGACTGCAAACATACAAAACATTGATGGCCTTTTACTTAAAAGAGAAACTTTAGAGTAACTGTAGATTTATAAGAAAAAACATCAGTTAAATTACATAAATATCCAAGAAACATACTGTGCTGGATTGCAAGATTTTAACAGAGGCCTCTACTGTCGTTGTTTGGGAACCCCCACCAAAAGAAAAGTTTGTTGAAGGTGATAGCTGGCCCTTAGGAGGGGGAACAGACAACTGCATGGGTGGTGGAAAATTCTGTGGCACAGTTGCAGAAATGGATGCATTAGGGCGAATAGGTTGGCGGGGTACTGGAGGCTGCAAACATGCACTAGCCAATGGTGGTGGAGGTGGGGCAGAATTTCCAATCAACAACTGCCTTTGATTGTTCACCTGATGATAAGACATAGATATAATAAAATGAGATAGATAATTTCATTAGGAGGACATATTTTTATCTATATTAGAGAGAGGAAGCATATGCAGCAAATATTAAAGAATTAAAAGCACTTGAGAATTACAGCGGGGGGTTGAAACTGCTGACCAGAAGCAGGGCTAGCATTAGGTAGTGGAACTATGTTGTATGAAAAAGACGGTCTATTTCCTAAGGACTGCCCAGGGACTGGCGGTTGTAGAGCAGCAGGAGACATTTGTGGAGTTAGTTTTAAAGCCTGCGCCAAAAACAATACAAATAAACCAGTGATAGAAACTCAAGGGTAGAATACAAAGCCTGACAAAAAGTAGCACAAGTAAAAAAACTAACAGGAGCAGACGAAGTTTGTTGTGGGATCCCAGAGGCAGAGTTCACTCTAGGAAATACACTGTAAGAAAAAGAAGGTGGAGGGACAACATAGCCATGTGAGGTAACAAATTTTGCCCGAACAGGATCTTGGTGATGAGTCACTTGCAATACCATGAGTAGCCCTTTGAGCTGATGAGCTCGAGGTAGGGGATACCGTTACTGCTTCTGCTGGGCACGAATTTATATTTGGAGGGTCTGTAACTGGAACTGCAACATTACTACCTGATCCTCCAGCTGCAGTAGGAATGCAGGAAGGATTTGAAGGGGGCGAACCTTGCGGAGCTTCTACAATAGGTGACTCAGCAGTTTGTGACTGCATGGAAGGAGCTGGGACCTCCTGTGCCTCCTGTGCTACCAAAACTTGTGAAGACATTATTCAACCTGCAATTGTATAAGAGAAAAGTATGTCATAAGTATAGTGGGTACATGCACGATGTAGTTGCAAACTGATTGTATAAGAAAAAGAGATGTAAAAATGAAAACAGGAAACTTCTGAATTCCCACCAAGATTTTGCTTTTAGCCACTCAATAAAAATATAAGCAAGCATTTTTGCATGGTCAGGCAACTCGCTATTTCAATAGACAGGTTTCATGTCTCAATTTGAGAATAATAAGGAAGAAGTGATCATAAGGAAATTATGTAACTAGAAATGGTCCTTGCTTGCTTGCAAGGATATCCAAAATGGAAAGATAACAAATGAGATGACCATGCGATAAGGAGAGGGGGGCGGTGGTTGTCTGTAGGGCAATCCCCATGACTCATTGCAAAATCTTTGTTACAAGGTTCCAAGAGCAAGTGAGCAACCTTAAGTCTTCCTCTACATTCCCACCATGCCTCTCCCAAATGCTTGGGGCATATCAAATCGTAGAATTCCATCCAACTTTGTTCCAGACGTTCCTAATTAAAAGAAACAAGAAATAATAATTTTTCCAAATTTATCATTCCATTAGCCTTAGAAAACAATACTATTTGGGCAAGGAGTAGAACTGAAGTTGAAAATTCAATTCAGAAAGTAAATTCATAGCTCTCTAGAAATAAATCAATTCCATGAATTTTCCTAATCAAGAAATTACCAATGGTAATGATAAGCCAACTTTTCCTAAGGTTGCCTATACAGCACACGTAAACTCATTCCAAAGATCAGTTCCAGCAGAAAAGCTAAACAACGTTGGCTGTGGAGCAGATTTACACTTTTTCCCATTAAACAAAACTTCTCACTAAACAGATTTACCCAATTAATTTCCTTCTCTTAAAGTGTTATTAACAAAAAGTACTTTACAACAAGAAAATAAAAGGAAAATAATAAATCGCACAATCATGCAAATATTTGTATACATTTCAATAGTTTAGTAAAGGTTGCCTCAAGAAACTAGATTTAGCAACTAGACTGAAAAAGTTAAATTAGATAAATTTGCAGCAAGAGAAGACAAATACCCTGAATTCTCATTCATCTCATTTGTGACTGTTAGGAACAGCGAAAGGATTGGGACATCAAGTGCAAAGACAAAACACAATTTCAAAAGTTTAAAAATAACTTTTCTTTAGGAATGTTTTCCAAAATTATATTACCAATTCGAAAGCATTATTTAGTTAGACCACTACAATCACACTCATGGCTATTAATTACTTAAACGTCATCCCACGAAAAATATTAACTAAGAAGTGCTCATAAATCAATGTTTTAACATACTACCATCCACCACGGTGGCAGGATTGGTTTGTCAAACTTTCCTTGATTGATGGAAGCATTGCTAGTTGCTTCAAGCTTTTTCTACTCTATGCATATTCCCCGTCTAGTGAGCTAAGAAAGAAAGGCTTACTGGCAACCCATGTCACTTTTCTTTCACCTTTTTTTCTTCCTGACCAATTCAGCGGGAATCAATGTCCATGTCTGACCATTTGTCCGCGCATGCAATGTTTTGCTAAGAAGTTCTCATATATCAATGGTATGTTCATAACTAACTAAAAAACCCGCCATATGCATGTTTCTTACTTTATGCAAATATAACGACATTAAGTCCCACCTTTTCATCAGAAAATAATTAAAAAGTTGATGAATCCCTATCTCTCGGTGGATAAGGGGATCGCCAGCCAGATGTGGTGCAGAGATCAAGAACAAAGCTGCTGAATTCTTGAAACAGAGAAGCTGCAAACAGTACAGAAGCAAGATCACCTCAACCTTGTGAACATTTCACTTTGTTTGAGATGACTTTTTTTTATCAACATGAAATGCCGACCAAAGCATGGAAAACAGAAAGACTCTCAAATGGAAACGCTCGACCTATTTCGGCGCAAAATGAAAATTAACCCAAGTAACAATTTCATATATATTCATTCAGTTCACTAAAATCTCTCTCGGGTAAAAGAGTAGCAAATGGATCCGTATGGAATGGAAATCAAGCACGAAAACTGCAAGGTGTAACCAAATAATAGAACAGCCAAAAAGCAACGCCAGTCAATCATCTTCAGCTCTCAAAATGTAGACTTTCAGAAAGAAGATGTTTTAGGATCGGATCAAATGGAAAAAAATAACTCATCTAGGTGAGAAGAACCAGAATAAAAAATAACAATGGTAAACCCTAAATAAGAATATGGAGCCAACCTGGGATGCGGAAAATCCGACGATATGTGACAGAAATCACAGAAGCCGCTTAGGTGATGGAGGGACTCTTGAGAGGGGATAAACGATGGAGAATTTGTTGCTTGCTTAGGGTTCCGGTGACAGTGGTTGCTCGCCTGAGAAGTTGCGCACAAAGGAACGTGAGAGAGGGGCTTTGAGCATCGTTGTAAACTAGTCTCATTCACCCGAATTTGAGAGGTTTAAGCTTGAGTTGAGTTTGAGAAATTAATTATAGTAAAATATTATTATAAAAACAATAATAATTAAAATTTAGATAATAAAAAATAAAAAAATTATTTGGTATTCAAAAATGATATATAATTTTAATATATTTTTAACAATTTTGTATTTAAAGTTTAAACTATTGAAATCTAATATAGTAAATATATTTTATATTAGCATTTATTAAATGAGTTAGCTGAGAGCAAATATAAACCAAGGCTGTCTCAAACTTTCCTCATTAGTTATAAAATTTGGCTCACAAGCTATTTATCATGTTGGACCTTGTCGGTTCATGAATAGATTTGACTTGATTAAACCTCTATCATTGATTCGCCGAGATGAGGAGGTGGTACATTTTGATTTTGTGTAATAATTTATTGGCGTATAATAAGAAAATAAACATTGCTTAACCTCAACTACATATTAATTTTTACGACGGTAACTGGTTCAATAACACTAATAAATCGTCCAAAAATTATCTTGATCGGGCACGAATCTCAAAGCAAAATCAAGTTAGAAACTTTTGAAATTAAAATTAGGAGCATTTGAACTCCGGTTTCAGCAAACTTCTAGTCGAACTGAGCGCCTCATAAATACGACACCAATTTCAACCCAATCCGAGCCCAAATGGGTTCAAATCAAGGATCCGAAGCAATGTTGGAAGGTTATAACCACAATTTGAATTACCAAATGGTTTCCAAACATAACAAGCTTATACTCGATCGAGCAGTCGACAAGACTCAACGAGGCCAATCACTTGACATCACGAATAGACATTCAATGTTTATCAAATGGTTAGTCAAGGGAATCAACATCGGCCTTCCATCCAACCACTCCCAACTTGCCCTTGATCTTCCACTTAGTTACGGGTCATGCCATTCCCAATATCTATAAATAGAGCTCCCTCTCATCTTGAAAAGGGACCCCTAAGCCTAAGAAAAAGAGAGAGAGATTGGATATCGCTCTTGCTTCCTTGCATCCTCGACCACCGTCAGAGTTTCGTTGGACCACCGTCGAACCACCACTGGTCCACCACCGCCGGACTTCCGCCGGACCACCACCTAATGCCCTGTGCTCCATCGGACCACCACCTGACACCCTTCACTCTGTCGGACCATCGCCTGACGCCCTGTGCTCCGCCGGACCACCGCCTGACGCCCTGTGCTCCGCCGGACCACTGCCTGACGCCCTGTACTCCGTCGGACCACCGTCTGAAGCCCTGTACTCCGCTGGACCACCACCTGATGCCATGTGCTTCGCCAGACCATCACCTGACGTCATGGGCTCCGACGAACCACCACCTGACGCCCTGTGCTTTGCCGAACCATCACTTGAGGCCCTCACCTTTGCTAGACCGGCGTCAGAGGCCCTCACCTTAGCCATACCTCCACCCGAGGCCCTCTCCTTTGCTAGATCATCACCTAAGGCGCGGACTTCTGTCAAACCATCCTCTGAGGCTCAAAGCTCTATCAGACCATCACCTGACACCAGGATTTCTATCGTACAATTGTTACTTGTAATTTGATCACCCTCAGAGGCAACTCAGCCCATTGTAACCAACTCAAATTCTAGTGTAATCATTTTCAACTAAGCTAGGCCCTGTGGTTTTTCCCCTTTTAAGGATTTTTCACATAAAAAATCTTATGTTCTCTGTATGTGAGCTGATATCCATACAAAGCTAACACGTACAATTAAAACTCTATCGCCGCGTATATTCTAGCCCGCAACAATTTGGCGTCGTCTGTGAGAAACGCTAATCCCACTATCCTAAAGCATCACCGCCATGCCAACAGGCGTAGTTGATCTAGGCCTCCCGCTCCAATTTACATCATCTCGATTATCCCTAAATCAAGGATGTCAGGCATCTATCTTTTTTTACCCCAGTGGTCGAAACCCTGTCATAGAAGGGACTTTAGGACCATCCTTGGAAGATCGTATCAGAAAGATGGAGGACTCGCAGAATGAGATTCTTCAACTCTTACGAGAGACTCGAGGGCCAGGACTAGCACCCCAAGAAGATATTCTTCTCCCTCGAGACCCAACCAGGATTGAATGTTCTCAATGTCGAGGTTTCATTCCTCCGCAAGGATTTGCCCTCCAACACATCTAGTGCACGACAAGCTCTATCCATCCTTCTGGGAGCGCAGCTCACATTCCCTCCGGATGTCTCTGAGGACTTAGCCCGACAACACATTGACGAACTCCTCCATAATGCCCGACATGAATTATGAAGACTAGTCAAAGAGGAGTTCCCCGTTGGAGATATAAGACAATCTCTTTGTTAAAGAGATTTTCAGGAGTCATCACCCCTAACTGAAGCCATCCTTCAACACCCCATTCCGGCGAGGTTCAAACTACTAAACATTGATTCATACAATGGGACATTTGACTCGTACGAACATATTGATCACTATAGGACCATAATGCACATCCAACGAGCCTCTGTTATGCTCTTATGCCAAGTCTTCCCAGCTACCCTCAAAGGGCAAGCTCGAACATGGTTATATTCACTCCCCACCGAATCCATTCCAATGTTCATCAAATTAGCCAAAATATTTATCGAATAATTTGTTGCCAATCGGAGGATGGTCAAAAACTCTTCCCATCTCTCAGGAATTCGTCATAACGAAAATGAGTCCCTCAAGGAGTACTTTTAAAGATTTTCTACTGAGACCCAGCAAATTTCAGGGGTAGATCCTGAGTTACTTAGAGGCATATTCCTCAGAGGGCTTTATCCTGGCCCCTTCTACTCGGCACTCATGCGAGATACGGTCCATTCGTATGCAGATTTGATCCATCGAGTGAAAGCCGAAATCTCTGCCGACGAAGCCATTAATGCTCATAGGAAGCAATTTGAACAAACAACCAGGAAGTGCAAAAATACATCAGGAGTGGAGAATCCATCATCGTCGCGGAAGAAGCAAGGAAACTACAATCTTCCCCCTTGACCCTCACAGCCACGACGAGAGCCTTGCCAAAAAAAGGAATGCACGCCACTTAATGTATCCCGAACAAATGTGTTGATGGCCATCCGATACCAGGAGAGCATAAAGTGGCCACACCCTTTGAAGCCAAACGTCGGAAACCAAGAGCAATATTGACACTTCCACCGTAGGATATATCCTTGTCGGATATATCCTTGTCAGATATATCCTTATCTAGATTAATTGTCGGATATATCCTTATCGGCCATAAAGTTATTGAGAGACTGATCCGATAAGGATATATCCGGCAATTCATCTAGAACCCACCGGCCCGAGATGAGGGTAGTCCGACTGGGGGGAAGAATCAACCGCAAAGGCAGTCGACAAACAATCGACCAATAGTTGATGAAATTGAAACTATTGCCGGGGGTCCTATAATGCCGAGTCAAGTCCTGATTACAACCAGCAACGAGCCAACGCCAAAGAAGTCTCGTGCTGATCATTCCATTGCATTCGATGATTCTGACTTAGAGGGAATAAAGACCCCTCATCAAGACCCACTCGTAATAAGTGCAGGGATCGGTGACCCGTGCTTTAAAGTCAAAAGGATCTTGATCGACAATGGGAGCTCCGTAGACGTCCTATTCTACTCCATATTTCTCAGTATGGGCCTCACTCGAGAGAAGCTCCAACCCGCTGCAGGTTCGCTATATGGATTTGATAATCGACTTGTGCGAGTAGAAGGTATGATAAGCTTCCCGTTGTGTTGGGAGAATTCTCCCGACAGGCCACACACTCAATCCAGTTTATAGTCGTGAATGTCAGAGTCAACGTACAATGCTATCTTTGGAAGGCCATATCAGTTAATCTTCGGGAACGTTGCCTCGATCCCATATTTCAAACTGAAATTTCTCTCCCCATCAGGGATTGACATAGTACAAGGAGATTAACAAGAAGCACAATCCTGCTATCCTCGATAGGCTCAACCACGCCTATCAATTATCTTAAGCATCGAAGACTTTGATATGCGAAATGAGGACATTTCTCAAAAGAGCTCCCCCATCGAGGATCTTGCTTGTATCTCCCTATCCTATGAACATCCATCAAGGACAATACAGATCAGATCGTTACTCTTAGAGGAAGAGAAGACAAAATACGTATAATTCCTATGAAGAAATCAAGATGTCTTTTATTGGAGTCCAGCAGACATGTTTGGAATCAGCCCTGAAGTAATCATACACTCCCTCAATGTAAACCCAACGTATAAGCTGATTATTCAGAAAAAGTGAAGTTTTGCACCAAAGCGCAAACAAGCAATCGAGAAAGAAGTTGATAAGCTCCTAGAGGTTAGATTCATACGAGAAGTGCACTATCTCACATGGATGGCGAATGTGGTTCTGGTCAAGAAGACTAATGGAGCTTGGATGATGTGTGTAGATTATACAAACCACAATAAGGCTTATCTGAAAGACTGCTTTCTGCTCCCTTGTATCAACCAACTTGTTGATGCCACGTCTGGACATCAAATGCTGAGTTTCATGGATGCCTACTCATGCTATAATCAATTAAGAATGAATCTCGTAGACGAGGAGGCAACAACTTTTCAAATATATAGAGGACTATACTACTACCAAGTTATGCGCTTCAGACTAAAGAATGCAGGAGCCACATATCAGTGCCTCATGAATAAGGTGTTTAAAGACCTTATATGGCATACAATAGAGGTTTATGTAGACAATACGCTAGTAAAAAGCCTTAAAAAATATGAGCATATTTCTGATTTGGAACAGTGCTTCTATCTCCTTCGATCTTACAACATGTGTCTCAACCCCTCCAAATATGCATTTGGAGTGGCCTCAAGAAATTTTTTTGGTTTCATTGTTACCCACCAAGGAATTGAGGTCAATCCTGAGAAGATCAAGGCTCTAAGGGATATGGTGCATCTGAGAAACATCAAAGAATTCCAAAGATTAAATGGAAAGATCACAGCACTCTCTCGCTTCTTCTCGCATAGGAGATTATCTACCCTTCTTCAAAATCCTTAGGGGTGCTCGTAGCTTAGGATTTTAATGGACTGATGAATGCTAAGAGGCCTTCGAGCAGCTCTGAACCTATTTTGCCTCACCCCCGCTACTCTCAAAACCAGTTCCGAAAGAAAGATTATATTTGTACTTGGCCGTTTCCGCACATGTAATCAGTTTAGTCTTGGTATGGGAGGAGAACGCTATACAACGTTCTATATATTATGCCAGTAAGATCTTATCCGAAATGGAAGGACATTATCTCTCGGTAGATACGATAGCTTTGGCGTTAGTATACTCAACCAGAAAACTACGCCCTTATTTTCAAGCCCATACGATCGGAGTCTACACGAATTTGCCACTAAGAAATATTTTACATAAGCTAGAAGCCTCTGACAGACTCATCAAGTGGTATGTAGAATCGGGAGAGTTCGACATTCACTACCAGCCTAGACCTGATATCAAATCTCAATCACTTGCATATTTTATAGTAAAATGCACCATCTCGATATCTGACGATCAACTGAGTGCTTCTCCTTCTCCCCTGGGCTAGACGTTGTATGTTAATGGAGCCTCTAGAGTTTTTGGTGTTGGGACAGAAGTTATGTTAATCTCTCCACAATAAGTTGCTCTTGAATACGGACTCTGATTCAAGTTTCTTGCAACAAACAATGTAGCATAATACGAAGCTCTTGTTGCTGGATTAAGATTGGCAATCGACTGTGAAGTACAAAACTTGGTGATCTACACTGATTCATAATTAATTGCCTCACTGGTGGAGGAAGAGTTTGACATCCACAACCCTCAACTGGCCCTATATTGCAACGTAGTAAAGCTGCTCTTAGCCCATATAAATAAATATGAGATCGTCCATATTCTACGAGAGCAAAACGCATGAGCAAACGCCCTCTCCAAACTAACTACCTCCACAACCGGTGGCACTTTCAAAAGAAAGTATATTGAAGAGATTCACTTCCCAAGTATTCCAGGCTCATGGATAATACAATCGATCGACGAACCAAGAGAGACATCATGGATCAATCCCATTCTAGCTTTCTTACAAGAAGGTGTTCTTCCTGAAGACCTGACCGTGGCAGTACGACTTGAAAGTCAGGCAGCAAATTTTACTATTGTTAAAGGAGAATTATACAAATGAGCCTTTTAAGGACCCTACCCCAGGTGCCTTCCTTCTTTAGAGGAAAATTATGCACTTCGAGAAGTAGATTCAGACATTTGCGGAGAATAATTGGGTGGAAGGGCGTTAGCCCAAAAAAGTTTTGAGACAGGGGTTTTACTGGCCAACGATGAAGCAGGACGCGCTAGAGATTGTATGTTACATGCTAACCTCACCCATCTACCTGTCATAGAAATCTCAACATTAAATAGTCCCTGGCCTTTCACCAAGTGAGGGATTGACATAATAGGACCCTTTCCTATAGCCACGGGACAACAGAAGTTCATCATCTTGATTATAGAATATTTCACAAAGTGGGTAGAAATAGAACCCCTAGCAAAGATCTCTGAAGTAAATGTCAAACAGTTCCTGTGGAAGAATATAATATGTTATTTTGACATTCCAGCGAAAGTTATCATCGATAATGGAACACAGTTCACTGGAAGGATCTTTACCACATTTTATTAAGATCTCCATATTCAACTACTACACATGGATGTGGCCCATCCTCAGACTAATGGACAAACGGAGGTTACTAATCGAACTATTCTTAGAGGATTGAAGACACGATTGGAGAAGGCTGGGGGGCAATGGGCAGACGAGCTCCCAAATATCCTCTGGGATTATCGTACCACGACAAGAACTCCTACAGAAGAAACCTTGTACAACTTCTATTTTGGCACGGAAGCTGTTATTCCCGTTGACATTGGAGTCCTGTCATAGAGTTCAAACTTTTGACTTTAACGTCAATAACGAAAAGCTCAGGTACAACCTAGACCTCCTTCCAGAAGCAAGAGACAATGTGATGCTCAAGGTTGCTGCCTATCACTAGAGAGTTGCCCATCATTATAATCAAAGGATGAAGCCACGACGTATATCGATTGGAGATCTAGTTATGCGTAGCATCGAGGCACCAGGAAAAGGCCCTCAATGTAATAAACTCTCCCCCCTCTAGGAGGGTCCATACTTGGTAGCAGCTATAGTGAAGCCTGGTACTTTCAAATTGAAGGAGGCTGAAGGAAAGATGTTTCCTCAAACTTGGAATGTTGACAATCTCTGCAAGTCTGATTAATAGAGCACAATAGTACTACTTGTTTTAAGTGTTATGTCTTCAGTATTGTATGTTTTCTATCTTTAGTAGTGAGAGTAAATTGTCTCTTGTTATTTATGGTGTTTGTAACTTCTTCATCCCTAAGTTATCTTAGGGAAGTATGTCTTTGTTTAATATAGTAAAATTATATTCTTCGTTGAGTTACATTATTGTCTTCTTCAAGATAGATTCGCACAAGCTGTGAACTTCAATCCTGAAACACTTGATTCGAGAAGTATGCAATTTTTTTTGCATATCAATCACAAGATGATCGGTCCCAGGGGATTAGATCCGACCTCTTTCACACAGGTTAACGCCATTGATAAAATTCTAGCAAACAACCTTGGCTAGGTCACACATCCTTGGTGGATTCTCCCGGACTCTTCCATACATGTTAACACCATTGAAACAATTCTGGCAAACAACATCGGATAGGTCGCACATCCTTGGTGGATTCTCCCAACCTCTTCCACTCAGGTTAACGCCATTGAAAAAATTCTAGTAAATAACCTCGAATAGGTCGCACATCCTTAGTGGATTCTTTCGACATCTTCCATACATGTTAACGTCATTGAGAAAATTCTGGCAAACATCCTCGGATAGGTCGCACAATCTTGATGGATTCTCTCATCCTCTTCCACACAGATTAGCATCATCGAGCAATTCTCTGACATATAACCTTTAATAGGTCATATATCCTTAGAGGATTCTGCTAACATCATCCACACAAGTTAGAACACATTTATTAAAAACCTCATACAAGTTGAGTACCTTAGCATAAATAAAATTCATTTGAGTTGAAATAAAAACACTGAAATAATTTTCACTAATAAAAGAAGATATCACATATATCAATAATACACTACTAAATCAAAGAAGGCATCGCATATCAACACAAACACCTAATATAAATAAAAAATAAAAAGGCACTAAAAAGATAAAGTACTACAACTGACAAAGATCTACTCTATCTCCACTATCTCATCATCAGCCTCCAAGGCAAAGGCCTTCTAGAACTCGCTCTTTATCTCGTCGCCATCAGAATCTGGGGGAAAGTCATCTGAAGCCTAGCTGGATGTCAGCCCCTCAACCTCAACTCCGATCTTCCGCTGCACCAAACGAACCCCCTTCAAGAAGCCTCGAATGAATCCCTCGTCAATGCACTGATTCACTAAAACCTTTACCTCTACTTCATAAATATGATCATGGGCCTCCTGGATGTGATCATGGATGACGATCTTGAAGGTTATAGACTTCTTAAAATCTTTAATAACTCTTAAAGATTCAAGGCTGGTCAGAGCGACCTCCTTCTCAGCAATAAGAGTTTGGGACCTCTTATTCTCAGCTTCAAGCATTGATATCTTCTCTGCATAGGTTTTTTGATCCTTCGAGAGCTAGGTGATCGTTGATTGTGCCTTCATCAAGTCGATCTAAAGCTGATATGTCTGATGATTTTGAAGAGAAACCGAGTGCACCATATTTGCCAGCTCAATCCTGCACTTGCACAGTTCTTCCTCCAACACCTTCACCTCTTTAGCATTCTGATCATACTTCCACTTGAACTCCCCTTGAAGGTACTTGACCTTCACAAATTCGTTGCTCCAATGGTTCAAAGTCTCAGTAAGTTCGACCTCAAGCTCCGTACGTCGCGACAATTGAGATAAGAAAGAAAAATATATTAGAAGTCGTCCTAGAAGAAAATGGAAGAAGAAGTATCAGAAAAATGTTGTATACCAAATCATCAGCTTTGTGATGTCCAATGCACTGGTGGCTTAAAACATCCTCAGGAATATGAATCTTGGTAGGGGAAGAGGCAGGTGGAGCCTTGCTCATCATAGCCCCCTCCAACTTTTTCTTCTTCAATGAAGCATGGGGGTCTTTACCTCTCGCCTGTCTTTTAGGGGCCACCTTTGAAGCTGTGGTAAGAAGTTCGGGAATCTTGGAAGTTGGTTTCGGTATCCTTACATCAGATCTCCCGATATGAACTGATAGCCTGACCTTGAACATGAACTCTTCTTCTATATATTTATTCAAATAACGAACCTCGTATAGAAGATGCTCGATGTCAGGTACCTTGAGGGTCCTCTTTATATCTTATTCTCCAACATACAGAGGGACAGGAAAATCCCTCATCTTTCCCCATTTCTCTATCAGGCCCTAATCATTTTTCATGAAGAAAAATGCACTGGCCCAACTCTTTGCAGGATCCCGGGTGCGCATGTCCAATCATTTGGATTTGAAAGTAACATGCCCCTGTGTATTTACGGGCCATGCTATTCCCAAAATCTATAAATTGAGCTCACTCTCCTCTTGAAAAAGGACCCCCAAGCCTAAGGAAAAAAGAGAGAGATCGGAGATCGCTCTTGCTTCCTTGCCTCCTCGACCACTACAGAAGTTCCATTGAACCACCAATGGTCCACCACCGCCAGAATTCTGTCGAACCACCACCTGATGCCCTGTGCTCCGTCGGACCACCACCTGACGCCCTGTGCTTTGCCGGAGAACCACCTGACGCCCTATGCTCCGGCACCGCTTGACGCCCTGTGCTCTGCCGGACCATCGTCTAACGTCCCGTGCTCCGCCGAACCCCCACCTGATGCCTTGTGCTCCTCCAGAGCACCACATAACGCCCTGTGCTCCGTCGAACCACCACATGACGCCCCGTGCTTCACTGAACCACCACTTGAGGCACTCACCTTTGCTAGACCGTCGTCTGAGGCCCTCACCTTCGCCAGACCTCCACCCGAGGCCCTTTCCTTTGCCAGATCATCACCTAAGTCCCGGACTTCTGTCAGACCATCCTCTGAGGCCCGAAGCTCTGTCAGATCATCACGTGACACCCAAATTTCTATCATATAATTATTACTTGTAATCTGATCGCCCTCAGAGGCGAGTTAGCCCATTATAACATACTCAAATTACAGTGGAATCATTTTCAACTGGGCTAGACCCCGTGGTTTTTTCCCTTTCAAGGATTTTCCACGTAAAAAATCTTGTGTTCTATGTGTGTGAGCTGGGTATCAGTACAAAGCTAAGACGTACAATTAAAACTCTATCGCCGCGTATATTCTAGCCCGCGACAAATACCAATTATAATGTTCTTGAAATTTAACTTTAATAAGAGGTTATTTGGTGGGAGTATCGAGATTTAAGAATGATTTAAATAAAGCTTCATATGGGACAACTTTATTATTGCTTCTTAAAATAACTTTTTTGTAAAAAGAATTAATTTTTCTTTAAAAAAATGCTTTTAGTAACAATAAGAATGTCATCTCAAACGAAGCCTAATTCAAGTCAAACAATTATAATGACAACTTTAAATCCTACATAATCATAAGAAATTAAGCTATCTAGATAATATGTGAGACTATTCATTTCAAAAAGTTAAAATCTTTAAAGCATTTGCTAGCATTCAAATTTATATCTATTTCCATATAAAAATCAAATATATCTACCTATTTAACATGTTCAAATTTCTTTAGGAAAAAATCATAAGCAATTTTTTTTAAAGCTTATGGGCTCCAAAAATTCGTGCCCCGGTATCTTTATTGACCATTCTTTTTATTTTCAGGTCATCGATGAGTGTTCTAACAAATAAGTTCTGAGACAAATTTTGAGAAGGCATATTGTGTTTTAAATAAGACATTACCCGAAAATTTTTTCCTTATTTTGCGAGGACTTTAAGATATGAGTTCAGGTTTTCTATAGGCACAAGCCCCTATAATTATACTTGTTGCATAATAGGTAGATCAATGTGTCCATTTGCATGCTACTATTGACTACTGGGTGATGATTATACTTGTTGCATACCTCCCAAACTCTATTAATGAACATACAATTGTATTCATTATTGTCTTCTATTATGTGCTCATTGCAAATCTCTTTCCCACAAATGGGTTGTTGTATTTATGCAAGCATTATATGTGTTCATCTACAAATTGTCGCTTATCATCAGGTGAGTTTCATTCATTGTTGATTCCTTCTTGCTTGTTGATTGATGAGTTGTTGCATTCATCATCAATTTCCTTGTACAAGATGATCGATAAGTTATTGCTTTTGCTTACATGTATTTTAGTGTTCATGGGAACTACTACAAGTGTTTGCAAATTAGTTAATATCAGTCAAAGGGGAACTTTTGCATTACAAGTTCGTTTGATGTTGTTTCTCACATGCAGGCTTATGTGTGCATTGCAAGTTTTATGTTGTTCATATGTAAATTAAAAGTTTTGCAACATCATTTGCAATCAAATTAAAAATTCATATTGATTATTACTTGCAAATGAGATGTAGGAATTTTCCTAACCCACCACAAGTCATTGTTCGTACATTTGTGTTCATTTGAATGATCCAATTATTATAGTGTTTGTATTTCTTTAATATGGTTGTGCATCTTTTATTTAATGTATGGTTCCATCTGGTTACAAGTTATGTTCCTTGCATTTCTTTAAATTTCTATGTTGTTCAAGTTTAGGTCCCCAATCACTGAAAAATTCGGCACCCTCTCGACGTCTCCCCAGTTCAGGCGAAAATCTTGGGAGCTGGGCCTTCCTGCCACACTACAAAAAAGTGTGTTAGTAGGTGTTGGGAGACATCGTGATTCGTGGATATATTCTTCAGTCCCACCACGCCAGAGAGAAGGCATGTATGGGTCTTCAGGGGTACTTGTTCGAAAGATTTGCACAGCCCTTTCTCAGCTGGCACTGAGGCAGGCTCACGGGTACTTAAATTGTCCTCGCCGCAATAGCAAAAAGCACGCACATGGCCTACTCGCCTCGACTCAAACTCGATCTGCAATAGATTCCCTCCCACCACACTAGTGAAAAACATGTATAGATGGTTTTCAGGTGCGCTGTGAGTGTTGAAAATGGGATTTTGAGTTTGATAGATTATACCTTCACTGGGGGAAAAGTCGACAACGTCGATGATGATCGAGGCACATAAAGAAATGGCTACTTTTTTATTTTGAAACTCTTTTTTTGTATATTATGTTTTCGCTTTTTTTACTATCTTTTTTTATTTTATCTTTTGTTACTATCTTTTTTTATTTTTCTCCTTTTTTCTCTCTTTTTCTTTTATTCTTCTTTTCTTTTTCTTTCCCCTTTTTTTGGCATTTCTCACTCTTTTTTTATAATAAACATCATCATTATTATCATTATTATTATTATTATAACTAATAATAATTATTATTATAATAACCATAATCAATAATAACAATAATTATTTTTATAACTAACAATAAATTAAAAATAATAACAGAACCGAGGGTAACAAAATCACAGAGAGATTTTACCTGTCTTGGTCGAGCTGGATGTGATTTCGGCTGCAGCTAAGAGATTGGATCAGATGGCAGGTATGGTGAAGTTGATTTGGAGAGCTGTAGATGATGTAGATGATTAGTATTTAGTAAGGTGGTGAAATATGGCTAGGGTGAGGAGAAGGATATCACGACAGAGAGAATTATAATTTGGAGTTTGGTTGGTTAGCAGCTAGGGGAGGTTGGCATGGGTTTAGCTACTCGAGGATGACAGGATTGAATGGCTAGAGGGTCCAATAAAAGACCAACATGAGGTTAGCTGCCTGGAGAGTGACGGACAGTCTGTGGCCTTCGTGAAGCAGGGAGTCGGAGGAATGTGAGGTTGGGTCAGGTTAGCTGTTAGGGTTTTGAAGGAACGGAGGAAGTTTGTTATTGCAGAAAATTAGCCAGGTGTGGGATAGGTGCAGAGAGAAGTAGGAACGAATGTGAGGTAGAGTCTGATTCTAGAAGCGGTAGATTAGTTACGTGAAGTCGGCTGGCTGGAAAGGAGGCCAAAATGGGTTCGGCGGGATCTCTGCAGCTGTGAGTGAGGGCGTCGACAGGGTTTGAATCGATGGACTGGCCTGAACGAGTGAGAAATTCAGCTCTATTAGATGTTGGGATTGGCATGTGAGGAAGCTGGGTATATGCAGGTCGAAAGATGGATGGCGCGTGCCGCGTGGATCTGGAGTTCAGAGGTAGAGACGGAGGAAGAAGAAAAACCAGCGAGAGCTCCGAGCTCTCATTTTAATGAACTTTTATTCTATTGAACGTAAGCAGAGGAAGGTTCGGTTTTAGGCAAAAAAATGTCTAAAAAAACTCGAAAAAACTCGGTACAGGCACGAAAAACTTTGTACAGGCGCTTTTTTTGCCTAAAATCAAACATTTCTCTGCGTACGTTCACTGGATAGAATAAAAGTTCCATTTTAATAGAGTGGGCCGTGGAGTTTGATCGAGCGACGGATTCGCACAAGGAATGCAGGAGGTGACGTAAACGGTTATAAAATTTTTAACTAGATCTGCTTATAGAGTGTAGGTATACCCGATCTTTCTCTTTCTCTTATAATTTGCATACTATTTATCTATATATTTATTTACGCTTGCTTTCTCTTTTTTGGATGATCCGTAAATTTCTAGAATTATGTTATGATTATGATCTTATGCAAAATATCCTTTTAAACTCTTATTAAATTTTTATCGACTCGAAAATTAGTTTTAGAAAAAGCTTTCCTTAATGTTAATGCATTGTCTCTCTCAAGAATATATCTTTTAAATTAAACTTTCTCAATTATTCTTTATGTGAAAATGTAGTGTACATATTGATCAATATAGACCTTTTAACAAATGCAAGTCATAATCAATAAAAATCTAGCTAATTCATAGATCATGACATGACTAAACTCTCTTGGGTACAATTAAAAGCCTTATATTAATGACATATATATTGCTTCATCATTTCTCTTGGGGAATACTTAATTTAGCTAACATCATGATTTTCATGTTTGCTTGGCAATGCTTAAGTTGTTTAGTGATGATAATCTTAATTTAGGCAAGGTTGTGAGGCCAATTGAGCTATTTAACTTATTTAGTCAATTTATCTTTGTTATATTTCTTTACATGAATTTCTTTATCATGTTAATAAATGTCTCATATTCCTTCTATGGCTTCGTTTGGTTATTATGTACATTTCCTAAAAGGTAGTTTTAAAACTGTTGTTTGAGAGAATGAAGTTTTCTAAAGGAGAAATAATATAGAAAGCTTTTGAAAATAATACAAAAAAATAGTTCTCTAAAAAGCATTTATGCAAAAGTGGCGCACATAAACAACAACAAAAAAATTATGCCATTTCGAAACTTAAAAGGCAAAATTAAGCTGTCTTAAACGAGGACTAAATCTATTAGGTAAGTACCTTAGCTGAAGAATTGTATGTCTCTTTTTTTTTTTAAACTCTGGGTTTATGAGATTTTTTTTGAATGATAAAATTCATGGTTATTAATGATTAAATACATTCATGACTAAGGCTTCGTTTGGGACAACTTTCTTACTGCTTCTTAAAGTAGTTTTTTAGTACAAAATTTAAAATTTTTTACTAGAAATTTGCTTTAAGAAGTAGTAAGAAAACCGCCCCAAACGAAGCCTAAGTAGATATAGAGTTTGATAACTTGCATGAAAAAATTATCAGAAATTATGTCGAATTACGTCTATATATATATATATATATACTTGCCAATAGCATCTAGCCTTTCTTAAGCCCATTCATTATCTTTTTACAATCATTATGGTTGATTCTCTTAGCATACCTAAGCTAAAATCATAACACAAGCATAATTTCTTAATCAAAACTATTATTGAAGATTTATAAGAGATGATTAACTTGAGGAGTTATATTCCTTAGGGCCCCATGACATTCAACATATCAAAATATATTTTCTATAGTAATAATTCAAAAAATCTTAATGAGTTTTTATGTGAGCTTTCATAAGATTTGCTATTCTTACCAAATCATGTATCTTATCTGTTTACATGAAATCTTTGTATGAAACTCTTTTTTGATCTAGCCTTTGAGGTGAGGTTCATGAAGTTAACAGTGATCAGAAACATTATATGAGGCAACAAAACTTTATAGAAGGTTTATGCTTAGGGAACTTTCATGTTATGATATAGTTAGGGGCATGAAGCTAACGATGATGTACTACACTTCTATTGGTTTTGTTATAATCTACTCAATTATTCAACTGCACCTCTATTAACCCACACCTCTTTTGTTCTACTCTATTAAGAAAAAAATATTTTTAAATGAGCCAAATAATAAATAAAATATTTTTGGATTATGATCAGCTCGTTATAAAAATAAGCTAAAAATAAATATTTAACTTATTTTAAAATACAAATTAAATACGAGATTAAGAGATAGTCGTAAATTAGAATGATTAATTTTTTAAAAATTGGAAATCATTTAAAAAATTTTTAAGAGAATGTACACTATTTTGTTTTGGAACGGGGTATGTACATGCTGTCACTTTAAGGGGCTGTTTGGTATCGGATTTATCGTGGGATTTAAGTCGGATTTACGCTAAATCCAGCCAAACGGTTTTTGTGCGCGCGTTAAATCCCGGGATTCCGTAAATCCCGGATTTACGGATTTACGGCTTAAATCCCGGATTTACTAAATCTCTCGGTTCGGTGGATTTAACGGGATTTAACATTAGAAGCGTGCGAAAGGAAGAAAGTTAACTTCACAGCCAGCGAGCTCCTGTTCTTGCTTCCGATCAAAATGTCGTAACTTCCGATCCGACAAGAAAGGAAAGTCGTCGAAGGAGCGAAGTCGAACAGCCACGAAGGAACCGAAGTAGCGACGCGCGCAATCTGTACACCTCCTGCGAATCAACGAAGTCGATCAGCCACGAAGGAACCGAAGTAGCCACGCGAGCAATCTGTGCACCTCCTGCGAATCAACGAAGCCGAACCGAAACGACGACAAGAAAAGATGAAATACAAACCTAGACGCCTCAAAGTTATTATCGATTAACTAAATTTATATAATTTAAACAAATCTTAAATAATTAATAGTAGAATTAGTGCATAAATTAAAACTTAATTGATTAATTAATGATATAATTAGTAATTAAATGTTAATGTAATTAGCTTATTTAATATTTAAACTCTCATTTTGGTCCATGTTAGTTTGTAATTAACTTTGTATTGAATTTTCGGTCATTTTATATGACCTAAAATTGGATTTATTATGTTTTATGCAATGATATTAATTTCATAAATATCTCCTTTAAAATTAAAGGCATCAAAATTATTATCGATTAACTTAATTTATATAATTTGAACAAATAATAATTAAGTTAATTAATTAAATAATTAATAGTAGAATTAGTGCATAAATTAATTATCTAATTTAACTTAATTGATTAATTAATAATATAATAAGTAATTAAATATTAATATAATTAGCTTATTTAATATTTCAACTCTCATTTTGGTCCATGTTAGTTTGTAATTAACTTTTTATTCAATTTTTGGTCATTTTATATGACCTAAAATTGATTTTATTATGTTTTATGCAATGATCTTAATTTCATAAATATCTTCTTTAAACTTAAATCCCTAACCGCCATAAATCCTAATATATGTTACCAAACAGTTTCTCAGGATTTAACAAGATTTAACATTTAACATACCAAACAGTTTTTAGGATTTAACACATTTCGGATTTACTAAATCCGGATTTACAGGATTTATTAAATCCCACTAAAGTTAAATCCCACTTGTTGCCAAACAGCCCCTAAAGGAAGCGCTTGACGGCGTAACTAATCTCTCAGCGGAATCTAACGAGCCCACCCACCGATATCGAGCCCACACTTACTTTGTATCACTAAAGAGACCAGATAATAATAAAAGGAAATTTGAACCCGAGAGGAGAGGGTCCCAACCAAACATGTTAAACCTATGTGGGTGGAGAATGTAAACTAGGAGATGCCACACGCACTCTGCTCACTCTTCAGTCGCCAACATTTTCCTTCGCAGGGCTCCTGTCCTGTACTACTATCGAAAGCAATAGCCATGCGCAGCAGCTACAATTTCTTCCTTCGCCGCCGCCTCTCAACTGCCGCCGCGCTCGACATTCCTCCTCCTCCTTCTGTACTCCACAACTTGCCTTCTCCCTCCAAAGCCCTTGCCCGCCTTAAATCCGCTCTACTTACTGAATCCAACCCAGAGAAGATCTTCGACCTTTTCCAGTCCTCCACTCACCTCCCACGCTTCTATTCTCATCGCCCTCTCTACGACATATCCATCAACAGACTTTACCGTTATCGCCGCGTCGATCTTGTCGAGCGTCTCCTCGAATCTCAGAAAGCCGATCCTGCCGCACCCAAATCCGAGGGCTTTTTTATCCGCATAATGTCACTTTATTCTAACGCTTCGATGCTCGATCACGTCTTTCGGACCTTTGAGCAGATCCCCGGCACAGAGCGCACCGAAAAGTCCCTCTGCGCTCTTCTCACCGCCTTCCTCAAGCATCGGCACTGTGACCGTGTTCGCGATCTCTTCTATCGCGTTCCCGGTGAGTCTGGCATTGTACCTGGCGTCGCCGCGCATAATATTTTTCTTACTTCTTTGTGTGTGTCTGGTGAAATGGATGACGCCCGCAAGCTGCTCGATGAAATGCCGAAGAAGGGATTGGAGCCTGATGTCATTTCTTATAATGCGATCTTAAGTGGTTATTTGAATAAAGGAGATAAAGTTGGATTTGACGACGCTTTGAAGGAGATTAACTGCAAGGGTATTGCTCCTAATGTAGTCACATACAATTTGAGGATATTGAATTTTTGTAAGAGGTTGGAGAGCTTCAAGGCTGAGGAGCTGCTTGAGGTGATGATTTCAAAAGGAATCCGGCCATATCTTTCAACCTTTAATACAATAATTGATGGGTTTTGCAAAGAAGGAAATTTGTATTCTGCGACCAGGGTGTTTAAGAGGATGAAATCTATGAAAAGAGCCAAAGGGGAGAAAGGGTTCTTACCCAATGCTGATACCTATGTTGTGCTTATTCGTGGCTTGGTGGATACTGAAGACTTTGCTTCAGCAGAGGAAATATGCAGGGAATGCTTAATTAGAAAGTATGTCCCTCCATTTGAAAGCTTGAAAGCTCTCATCAATCAATTGGTGAAGGATTCTAAGGTTACTGCGGCCAAGGATCTTGTTGATAACATGAGGAAGGTTGTGAAAGGCTCTGCTGTGGCTTCCTGGTCAAAGCTCGAAGCTGAGCTTCCGTTATAGCCTGCACCATTTTCAAGAGTCTGGAATGAAAATTCTCTTGGTAGCTCGACCTTTTTCATTTGAAGGTAGAAGATCCTATTTTTTGCAAGATGAAAATTATCGATAAATAGTTTATGCATTTGGTTTATCTTTACAAATATTATTGTTATTATTCCATTACCTTACAAATGGTATGGTTTTCCTTTAAGAAGCTAATGTGTCCATGTTTATGAAGCTTGTTTGGGTATGTTAATATGCATTATCTAGAAGATTTATTCTTCGGTTCCTTATAAACTAGCTAAAGATTTAGCCTAAGTCTATAAAAATGTTGAAGCGCATACTTTGACCATGCCACCAATTTTTGGTTCTCTACTAGTTTAGCTATATTCATTTTGCTAATAAATTTGTGCATCCCAAACAAGTGAAATAAAGTACTAGAAATGGGCTACATGACCTGCTAATCACCTGACATTGATTTTATAATATATTGAAGATTTTCACATAGTACTTTTGATCGAAAAAGAAATCTGATTTCTTTCGTACCCCTCGCTCGATGAGAAAATGGGTCCGATTTTACGAAATCAACAAACCTATGGGGCTTCCGAAATAATGAAAGTGAATCGAAAGAAAATTGAAATGAAATAAAAATCCAAAAGAAAGAAGAAAAAAAGAAGAAGTAAATCTAAAAAGAAATAAAAAAAGAAAAGTAGAAGATAGAACATCCTAGATTCCAGATGAACAAATTCAAATTCGTTAAGTGATTTGTCTTAATGAACCTAGACTGGTAACTGAAGTGGAGCTACTAGACTCCGAAAGTTGAAGAATGCTAGTTGTAGAAGATAGTGCTTAGAGAAAAGATAATTCATATTATATCTCCCTTGATCTTATAGTAGTTTTTTTTTATTGGAGTGTCACAGTTGAGCACATCAGCAGTCATTGTACCGATATCATGGTTGAATCAGAAGAATTAAGCCACAACATTTCTGTACTCTCTTTTCTTCAGTTTTTCTTTATCAAAATGTTTCTTAAATAGATGAAATTTACAATTGGCTTCTTAAAGAACTTGATGGGGATAACTTTTATGCATATTCTTCATTGGGGGTAGTTTGGTTGATCACAGAATAAGTGTTGAGTAAAAGGATTGCAATCACAATGATTTTTGTAGTGCTTTGTTTGGGGTGTAGTTGCGCAGTTCTGGCACAACACAATTCGATTAAAGATAACTTTAGATGACACCAAAGTACATGCTATTAAAAGACAACCAAAAGATTGGAGGCTTAAGCAAGCATTGAGTAATAGTTAAGTTCGCTTAAAATTGATTAGTTAGGCTTAAAATTAGTTTAAGTTTGCTCCCCTCTTCACATTTCATCCTTCTTTTCTCTTCCATCAGCATCTCTCTTTCTGAAGGTGAAATCATAACTCTAAGATTCCGACCATCTTGAACTATCGGCACTTGGTTTAATTCATTGTGGGCTAAAGTACAAAAGATGTTTCTTTTTGGGGACAGCTTATGAAAACCAATTATCGATTAATAGGGTAGATTCTCGCTTTAAGCCAAATTGTTCATGACTGAACTAAGTTGCAACCCTAATGATAGCATTAACCTAGATTAATGCACGCATGACACATACATAAAGCAAATTTTTCTTTGCTCTTCTCAACTAGGAATATGGGCTGACGCAAAATAATGGAGATTTATCTACTAATTGTTTGCTTATTGTAGTTGCACTAGGGCTTCCTCAATAAATTGAAATAACAGTAAAATAGGTTCAATTAAAAGTAAAAAGAGCATAAGGCTTACTGAATCCAAATGAGCATGCTATGAATAAGGATAAAGAATGTCATGTGAAGGCTTCCAAGTTGCCAATTACTTCATAAAGGTGTGTGCAAAATACCCAGAATGATTCAAAGCAACATGAATTTCCTTTTTGAAACATATTTTTATTATAACCAAAAAAAAAAAGTTTTCTTCTAAAAAAAAGAGTTCAAAGATTTCAATAATTAAAAATTAATTTTACTTTTTGAAACATTTTTTTCTCTAATGTGTCATTTCACTCGAACAACAGCAAAAACAATAAAATCAAATTTTTATTCCACTACGTATGGTTGGTTATATGAATCCTTTTTGTCAATTTCACTCAGAGTAAAACTAATTTGTGTTATTTCTATCCTTTCTTATCTTTTATATCTCTATGCTAATCAAATTTATTATTATTATTGCTTTTATTCCTTTTCCCCTTCTATACCTTTTGTCCGGAAAAAAAAAAATCTCTAATTGCTTCCTTCAACACGGTTCTAGATCTTCTGCATACACCATTTATTGGAGGACATATAATAGAGAAAATCACTAGTTCACTTGCACACGCAAGAAGAAACTAGTTCCACCAAGTAATAAAAAAATTACTTAAGTAGTAAGAAAGCCACTCCAAGCGAAGCCTAAGAGCACTCAAGGTACAATTTCTTTATACAATATGGGGCTACTAGCTTGTCTTATTGCTCATTCATGATCCAATCTATCATTTAGAAATGTTCTGCTCAGGAAAATAGGTGCAAACCCCGCCCTCACAAGCTTAAGGTTCTTATTTTCCCGAGGTTGATTGAATTTTTAAATTAATCATTTTTAAAATTTTGAATTAACCATAGTAGGTGGCGGGAGATAGGGGTTAGAAAGACCGTTGTCTTGTGATGGGGGTTGGAAGGACTGTAGTAGGCGACAGAGGTCGGAAAGACCATTATCTAGCAAGGGAGATCGAAAGGAACGTAGTCGACGATGGAAATTGAAAGGACCATAGTAGATGACGGAGGTCGGAAGTACCATAGTCGGTAAGAGACATGGGTCAGAAAGACCGTTGTTGTAAGGAGATGATCCGACGTAAGTCCGGGCATTATTCGGTGGTCTGGCGGAACTCCGATTTCTGTTGGTGGTCTGGCGAAAGTTTGGGCCTCAGTCGGTGGTCCGGTGGTGGTTTGACAAAACTCCGGCAACAGTCAGTGGTATGGCGGAACTCTGGCGTCAGGAGGTAGTTCGGCGGAACTCCGGCGTCAGGTGGTGATCCGATAGAACTTCGGCTTCGGGCGGTGGTCCGGCATTGGGCAGTTATCAGTCGGCACTCCGACAAAAGTTCGATGGCGGTTGGCGGCATGGTGGAAGTCATGCGATGGTCGGCATTCGGACGGTGGTTTGACAGTAGTCGGGCTAAAGTACGATGGTCGGGCGGAAGTCTGGCGGTGGTCGGTAGCCGGGAGGTGGTCCGACGGCAGTCGAGCTGAAGTCCGATGGCGGTCGGCGGCCGACGGCCGGCGGCAGGGCGATGGTGCTGCGGAAATCGGCGGTCGGGCTGAAGTCTGGCAGCGGTCGGCGGCCGGGTGGAAGTCCGGCAGAGGTTGGCATTCGGTAAGTATTCCAACGGCAGTCGGACGGAAGTCCGACGATGGTCGGCGGCCAGGCGGTGGTGCTGGAGCTCTTGAGGTTTCATAGCTCTCTCCAATCTCTAGCCCCCTTCCCCTCCTTATGTTGACAGTAGGGGTCTATTTATAGATTTTCATGAGTCTCACACCCCGTAAATATAGAGAAGATCCGGGGCAGGTTCGGAGTGTTCCATCGGATGACTCGTATTGATTCCCTCGATTATAGAGAGTTTTTCAACTGTTTAAGTGCCTTAACGATGTCAAAATTCAGCGATCTTATGCTTGTTGGATTCTCTTGCCGAGCTGCTTGATTTGAATATAAGCATGCCATATTTAGATATCATTTTGTCATATTGATTTTTCCCTTCCAAATGTGGTATGGGCCCCCGATTTGAACCCATTTGGGCTTGGGTTGGACTGATTTTGATGTCTTTATGTTCGTCTCTTTGAGATGTTCAGTTTGACTATAAGTTTGCTGAAATTGGAATTTAAATGATCTCAAATTTAACTTTGGAAGTTTCCAACTTGAATATGCCTCGAGATTCGTGCTCGATCAAAACAATTTTCGATGACTTATCACCACTATTCCTATTTGCATATTTATCACAGCATTTCATCGGTACTATTAGGCCCTCTTCTTTCAGAAATGCATCAAAATGTTGATTATTTGCTGCAACATTTCTATCATAAAGGTCATCATGAATCATCAATAAGTTGTCCATTTTTTGTTATAGAAATGACAAATCTTCTAGGATGCTTGAATTGGAACTATCACTTATACACAGCTAGATGAATTTTAATTAATCAGCTGAGAAATCTTCCAGCTTGAGAAATGCATTGTAATGCTCTCCTTCAACTGGTTGCTACTCCAGCCTTCCATTAAGCCACAAACGTCGAACTTCCTCCATTCAAATGACTTCGCAAATGTTCTTTTCCAGTTCGAAATTGATTTTCTAAAACCTTTGCAGTTCGATATTGGCCCTTTTAGAACTCGCGCTTTCAAGTATCAAACAATTCTCTCTCTCTTTTTTTTTAGCATTGCCTTCAGCACACTTTCTTAATATTTTTTTTAATGGAATCAGCACTTTGTAAGGAATCCTGGCAACATTTCTTTAGGTGTTCCTGATGATTATGATATCACTTAACTCATTGTCAAGTTGTAGCTTGTTAGGTGCTCCAAGATAGATGCTGAACTAATCTGGAAAATTAATTTTTTGATGGCCGAGAACAGATAGGAGGTTATCCGGAACTAACAAATTGTTACCCATTTTCTGGATCTTTATGAGCACTTTCATAAACTACAGACGGGCTTCCTAATCTTTAATTTGATCCGCCATTGATACAGAGACTTGGGTGAAGATAAGCATGACTCAGGTTCAGAATATTCTTTAACAGTTAAGCTAAGATGGAATTTCCTAGAATTTTCACATTTTGCAGTGAGTTTTAGCTATCACATTGTTAGTATTGCCTGAACCTTATAAACATATCATGCCAAAAATATTGAAGGCATAACCTAGCCTCTCAATTGCATTGCACAGTGCTCTTTCTATGATTTGTACCCGTGACCTCTATATCACAATAGAAGCAACCTAACCAATGTTCCAAGCCCCCTCCTATGCCATGTGGGTGTGGCAGCCAAAAAATTGCTCAATTAAATATTCAAGTTTGCATTTAATGTAACAGAAAGTCTTTTATGCGTAGTAAGTGGAAAAATAGAATGATTAGTTGCAAGAGAGTATCTTTCTGTCTTATGGAAATGCTGTGGGTTGATGTATTTCATTGATAACCTGGATGATTAGAAACTTCTAGTCTAAAATGTATAAGGGTGATTTAAAATGCCCCGTTAAACTACAAAGGGTAATGCTAAACTATTCAACCATGGAGGTAAGAAACTGCCCAGCTTTCTCACATTTATAGTGTACTAGTGTAAATACTCGTGCATATGATGCATGTGAATAAAATTTTAAAAATAAAGAAATATGTAATAAAATTAGAAATTTTTTTTATGATATGTTATATCAAAGATGTAAAATTCTATATCATAATTAAATATAAAATTTGTATAAATAAAGATGATTTATACTTCTCTTATGCTTGAATAAACTAAATTGAAATAAAAATATATATATATCAAAGATTATCTAGAGTAAATGTGGGAGACGTATCAATTATATATGTAAAGTAAGTCTGTATTTTATTTTCTCCTTAACACAACTTTTTTGAACGTACATACGAGCAGGATATGTATGGGAAAATACCATGCCGGAATGTAGATATATTATACCAAGAACCATTGAACCAACCCTAATATTAATTTCACCATAACATAACGAAAATGAGTCACTAATTGCACCCTTTTTAACAAGTTGATCAACCATACTTAACTAGCCATGACCTAGACCAATAATGCCATGAGCATGTTGATTGACCAAATAACAAGATTCAAAATTTTCACATTAAATAAATGGCTCGTTGTGGCAAACGTTCAATTTAATTACCAAATGATATGACTTGTTGAGCAAACAGCCCACTGCTGGAGCTAATTTCAGTATAATGCCTCACATAAGTACAATGCATTTTCTTCTTATCACATTTGCAATCAATATTGCATTGAACTGGCTCATATGTGCTTGAATGCTCTTGCCTAAATCTTGGATCCTGCATTGTTAAATACGTAAACATGTGAAAATGATCCAAACAGACCAAATTGTTTTGATTTTGTCTAGAGGATGAATTTTAAATACATCAAAATTATACATTACATTTATTTTACTTCATATCAAATATGAATATTTTTAAAATCTCTACATTTAAAATATTTTACACTCCTTTTACTTCAAATCAAATAGCCTCTATATATAAAATATGGTACAAAAATTTCTAAACTATTTGAGTCATCAATTGTCAAATCCAAGCCAAGACTATCAAAACTTTACTCACAAATCATTTATCGAGATGAATTTGAAATAGTGTTACTAAAGCTCGGCACTAATGACTGCACTAATTCTTATCAAACACGTGCAAACAAAAAAGCGAAGCATTTATTACTAACGAAAGTTCCTAAAAATTGTAAAATAAATTAAATAAAAAATAAGGCTCAGTTTGATTAGATTGCATTTGATTTTGTTCATAGCAGTTCTACTTAACCAATTTTAGTAAATTTCGAGTTTTAAGAAACTTCAAAAAACAAATCAAATCGAACTATGTTATTTGAATAATATATTTTGAAACATATACCAAAATTTGATAAAATTCTAATTATCATATTTGCTTTAAAATAAATGGAATATATGATAAAACTCATATTCCACCATCTTAAAGCAAAATTGGATATCCTGACCCATAGTTTTTTTTTACCACCTAAAATATTAGCTGCGTGATTCTGCTTCACACAACTCATACAAAAACAACAAAGTTTACTACATAAAGAAATCAACACAACAATGTTGAAAATAAATCATCCTACATCTAAATCATGCCAGCACCAGAAACCAATTTCAATCTTAAAATCTTAATTAACTTAACATAATGATTACTCAAGCTAGAGAGTTTAAGGATAAAATAATAATAATAAAAGAATGTGCTGCTTTACAGGTTGAATTCTACAATCAGTCATAAAAGGAAGGACATAAGATGACATCTAACTAATCCTATAGAGTCATAAGAACTCATTACAAGGTTTTATCCTGACAACTTAAAACCGACTATGGTTAACCTGCGAGTTTTTCATCTCAAAATTTTAAAACAAAAAGTAAAAAAGAACACTCTGGACTGAGCAGGCATCCAAGGCTTTATAAAGAAGAAAATCTTGCATGCAACCAGTGATTTACTAAGCTTCGCCAGCACCTGCATTGATGGGACCATTTGATCTCACATCACGGCCCCTTGACGAATTTGCCATATTTCACCTCCTCGACCTATAAAATCAAGTGCTTATAATATATTAGTCCTAAATGTTATGCATAAATATGTTACAATTTTGCTCGGAAGCTTTTTTTTACACATTGCATGCCAAACATTTAAATATTTAACTACAGCTTCTGTGCTGCTTTCTAAAAATTTTTGCAACGAGAAAAATTGTTGGGAGAGTGATTAATATATTTCACGTTTAATCCAGTAAATGGTGACACAGAAGATCATTAAACTACATGAAAATCAATTAAAAAGGATACAGTAGGTATCTCATAAAAGATAATTAATAGCTATCAGACTTAAAAAAGAAGAAAAGAAAATTGAAGATGTTTGTTAGAAGGAGATCAAGTTCAGCGAAAGGCAACTCCTAATCATTGTTTCAAGACCGCCGTACGATATCTATACAAATAAAAGAAAAAGAAAAGAAAAAAATTTCATACCAAAAGAGCTGGAAAAAATTCCGTTGGATCTTCCTTCTCTTTATAACTTTGTCAAATAAATAAAAAGAATTAAGTAACAGAAGCATCAACAGCTAAGAGGTAACAAAATGAGATAATATGATCATAGATCTTCGGTCCAACTCCAACTAATCATTTTAATAAAAGCCTAAACAAGAAATCTGCTGAAGAGAGGGAATTGACGACAAAGAATCCAGCTATAGGAAGAGTTGAAAAAAAAAATAAAAATAAATTTACGAATCCATCCATAGATCTCGTGCAAAAAAAATTCAGATAGCTGCTTACATAAATCAATACTGAGGAATTTTAAGCATAGGTCAATTGTTGGAAGTAAATTTGTTGACATTGCAAGACATGTGTTTTGGAAATAAATTTGTTTACACACCAAGATATGAGGTGCTACATGCGGTTGCCAAATAAATAAATGCAAAAAGAATCAAGATAAAGTTAAAATTATGTTGTTGAAAGATGTTTAGATAGCTTTTAAATCCAATAAAATAGAAATAAAGATTGAAAAAGAATCAGAAGGTTTTCTCGCTATGGATGTTAGAATTAAAGTGGAGACAAACAAAATGAATTTGCAAGGATAGGTCAAAATAAAATTAAAAATTTAGACATTTTCCAATAAAAAAAAAAGAATATTAAAAAAAAAAAATGCTAGCGAAGTCAATAGAAAAGAAAAAATGATTTGAATTTGGGGAGCTTCAATGGACTCATATGGATTCGAGGATAAAAAGTTTGTGATAGTTACTTTATAATGATTGTGATGAATGAATAATGGATTAAAGTTATTCATGTTATCGGACTCTCAAAAAACATTGGTTGAATCATATAGGGAATTTAGTTATTAAAAAATATTACGAGAAACAACAATTGCTCTAACTCATGAACAAAATTGTGTTAGAGAAAGTTAGATGCTCGGTAATTATAAAATTAAATAATTTTTTTAGAGTTTAATAACTTTACACAATCACTATAAATAAGAATGTGAGACATCTTAGAATGTAAGTAAAAATAATTAAATAAGAATTTTTGCAAAGGCTTTACATAAATCAATAATGAGCAATTATATGATTTAGTAAATGACAAATTTTTTATAATAGTTAACTTACCTTGAATGATATGTAGGGCAAGAGGATTATCAAAAAACAACAGGGAACAATGAGCAGGTCCAAATCGTGGGTTGGATTCGATGGATAGCGGATCCTGCAAAATAGTATATTAGGCAAAAAAAGTGAAACGAGAAATATGAATAAATCAAAAAATCGTACAATCAAATTAAAAAAAAAATTACATAGAAAGAAAATATAATCTCAATTATCAAAGTGTATAATTTTATAAAATTCTTGTATTGAATAGAGACAAATTTTGAAGTACAAGAAATGGAATATCAAAATTGTTTAAGGAGAACTAAATTCAGTAACAAACATTGAGTAGTCCATATGAAAAAATAAGAAGAGAAACATAAAATGAAAAGTTACAGCAAATCAAAGCCCAAATATTAATGCGTATTGAGAAAAAGACTGAATAATACATCGGCAAACACCTAAGTGTTTTGGAAATAAATTTGTTTACACATCAAGACATTTAAAAGAACAATGAAAGACGATAAAAAAATGCTTATAACAGAGCGAGATATATAATACCTGAGGAAAAATGAAGATAAGCTTAGTTCATGCCAATATGAAAGTCTTATAGGAAAGACAAAAAAAGAAAAACAAACCATGGCTGATTGAACATTCGCTGGACTCATACAAGCAAAATAACCCATATTTCCAACCGATATATTTATTGAGTTTTGTATTTTGAGGAGGTGGATTTAAAATCGAAATCATATTTGGATTTAGGAGTTGATAAAAAAAAAAATTTACAAGTAATCACACATTCGTATGCACGTGAAGTACGCAAATTTTTTTTAATGTATGTGTAGATGCGTATCTGTAATTAAAAAAACTCAAACAACCATAGCAAAATTTATGAGAATCTGTCCAAAACAAAACCTCAATCTATTTTGGTTTCCGTTTATCACCTCTGTACTTGCCTATTTGCCAAAATGCATATAAACAAATTTTCATAATATAAAAGATTCCTCATTCACTGAAAAAAACTAAATTTTTTAACCCAGACATAAATTTTTTTTCTCAAATATCTTTCTATTCTCGCACAGAACATTCCATTTACCTCTCGTACTTAGTTTTGCTTCCACGTTTAATATTTTTTATGCTTACCTCTCGTATAAGAAATATATGATATGCATCGTCACAAAGTTGAATTTGTCGTTCCCTTCTCTGGCAAGCATACCGCAAATTTCCTTGGTATATACTTCGGCTATTATCGGAGCCGATTGGATATTCGGTGGTGATTGCCGAACCCAAAATCAAAGGCAATGACGAAGTATGTAAAATAGATGTAGGTGGAAATGGGAGAAAGAAGACAGTTGAAATTGTCGAATTGAAACCCTAAGAATTAAAAAATAGGTGAACTCGTGGGGCTTCCAGCAAGTTGTGTATAGCTGCGTTCGATGAGAGGGAGAAGCGCGAGATACAACAGGCTTCGGCGAGCGAAACCCAAACGAAAGCGAAGTAAGAGCAAACAAAAATTCGACAAAAACGATTTTAAGAAATAAAAAAGAGGCGTGAAGAAATAAAAAAGAGGCATTAAGAAGTTTACCTTTTGAAAGCTGATGTTTGATGAGTTTGGTGAGCAGGCAGGAAGCGACAATGGGGGATGAATGCTTCAGCGTCGAGAGAGGATATATGAAAGCGTAATTTCGTGTAGGGATGTTTTTTGATAAGAATGAAGAGTGTAGGGATGCGAAGAGAAATGAGAAGGGATGCCTTGAAAGAGAAAAGGTGACGGATTTTGATTTGCAAGCAGCTTAGGATAAAGCTTTAAGAAATTCAACGACGGATATAAAGATTATAATTTTTAATGGCCAGGATGACTATGGGGAGAAGAACAAGCGGCACTTTAATAGTAATATAGATATACCTAAAGTTGCATTGAATTACATCCATACCTCAACTAGAGTAGTAGGAAAACCCAATATTGATTGTTCATTATTAAACTAAAATTGCTCTGGTTTTGTTAAGCAAAGAAGTATTTTGCCATAATATATTTATAAGGTTCAGACAATACTGACAATGTGGTAGCTAAAACTCACTGCAAAATGTGAAAATTATAGGAAATTCCATCTTAGCTTAACTGTTAAATAATATTGTGAACAAGAGTCATGCTTATCTTCACCAAAGTCTCTGTATCAATGGCAGATCAAATTAAAGATTAGGAAGCTCGTCTGTAGGTTATGAAAGTGCTCATAAAGATCCAAAAAATCGGTAACAATTTGTTAGTTCCGGATAAACTCCTATCTGCTCTCGGCCATCAAAAAATTAATTTTCTAGATTTGGAATCATCAGATGCAGTCAACAAATCTAGAAAATGTGACAAGTATTGTCCTTCACCAAGGGACTTTAAGCTACGAGCCCGGACCCATCTTGCGGCTGGTGGAAACTACGATTCCCTCCTATAGGGATCTCACCTAAGTCCTCCCAAGGAACAAAATTGCAGAACAAATTTTTTATTTATTAAAACTCCATCATATCATTACACTAGCAAGGGCCTCTATATATAGGCCTCAGAAATAAAAGAAATTGAAATAAGACGATAATGTCTGTAGGGCTTATATAAGATTAGACCCTTAAGTAAGGGTAAAAATGAAAAAATGCATTATTAAAATAAAAATTACAAATAATTTAAGATAATGTAGGACGATCACGACCGTCAATCTTCAGCTCCTCGTATAGGCATGGATGATTAGATGTCCGCATCACTAAGGTAAAAGGTGAGGGGAATAACAGTCAAGGGAAATCTAAGCTATAAGAGCTCAATTGGAAGCTAACATTGAGGCTTATAACAATTAGATAGTGTTATGCTCAAAGTATTAGACTTAATAGTTGAGAACTTCTAAGATTTAACTAGGCACATAGTCATAAGTTTAGATTTTGTCTGGGCTGGCATTTACTTATAAGCTCGATGGACAAGGTGGTTTGATCGAACTCTAAGCCTTTGTTAGGTCAAATACTATCTAAATTAAGTCTAAGGGGCGCTTTAACTTGGGTTTGATTAAGTTCATACCTAAATTCGAACGAGGCTAAGGTTAACCTCCTTCTAATAGATCAAGTTCATCTATTAAAGAAAGTGGAGGGGATCTTGGTACATGAATTGTATCCTAGCTAGTTTTGGCCTAAAACCATCGTTTAATTACAAGTTACAGTTAACTTTGGGACAATCCTAGATCTAGTGATGGGCCTAGGGCTATACTAGCCTCCTTTAGGGTAGTTCAACCGAGCAAACAGGCCTATCTCGTATCAAAGTGAACTCGTTACCTGGATCAGAACCACCACAGAATTCCGGAGACGCCAAGCCGCAATACGAAAAAGCGGAATCAGATTCAAACTCAGAAGAACCATGTAGCCAATCTAACTTCTTTATCTTTAAAAAGAGATTTTTCTATTACGTCTATATCCTTTCCTTCAAATCCTCCGACCTCACCCTAACCCTATAGTTTTGCTAGAATTTCCAGCTCAATTAAGGCACACCTAATCAAACATAAATAATATGATATCGAGTCTGTTGATTGATAAATACTTATAACCATGAAGGTAAAAAACATCATAAACATTTTAGATTGAAATACATTACTTTTGAAATAAATATATGTATTATATTTGTTGAAATAAAAAAAATGAATGTTGAAGCTGAGATCTGTAGTTGGGCCCATTATAACTCTAATCATTCTCAAATTCTTTAAAAAGAGATTTTTCTCTTACGTCTATATCCTTTCCTCCAAATATTACGGGTCAGTTTTTTTAGCACTTGATTTTTTTTATTTTCTTTCTCTATCTTATCGACATAATGCAAAAATTACTTATAAGACATACATAAAAAAAAAAACTTATAAAAAAAGAATGAATATTGCTATCATAATATACATTTCCTTATTTCTCTCATTAACTCCCCAAATTTTCTCTCATATTCTTTTTCATATTTTACCAAAAAAAAAAAAAAAAAGATTGCGAAAGATTAGAGGTCTAAGCATATTAAAATTTAAAAATAATTAAGATTTCATTTGGGATAATTTTCTTACTATTTTATGCAACAATTTTCTAACAAATTTTTTTTTTAGAGTTGTTTGCGAGAATTAGGGACATAATTTATAATAATATAATGTGTTAGATAATTTTCTATCACAAAATTAAAAAAAAAAAAATCTTTTTGGAACTTGTCTTATATGGTTTGTGAGAGTTAGAGCGAGAGTCGGAGGATTTGAAAGAAAGGATATAGACGTAACAGAAAAAATCTCTTTTTAAAGAATTTGAGAATGGTTAGAGTTAAACTGTTATGATTGGAACCAACCCCTACACCAAGATGAAGGTTTATGGTATTATTTTCTAGAGGTTGAGAATATTGATGTGGGATCTAAGTCCTCTGAATATTGTCGTATGTTATCAATGGCGGGGACAATACACAATTGCTATTACTGATAGTTTTTGCTGTAGGTACGTCATGATAGTGTTTACCTTCATATGTGATTATTACTGCATTCGAATCATCGGGGGCTCTTTCAATATGTTTCCTTATGGTGCATCCAACATTGGTGCATTTATATTAGCTACTAGGATTAGGATTCCCTTTCACTACTTTTTTGCACTATTTGCTCCAGGAATATCCATCATCAAAGATATCAACTTCACTCACAGTTTGAACAACTCAAGGTCACGATTATTTTTCACAATTGAATTAGCATCAATAGTGGCAACTTCCATTTTTGTGCGCTTTGATTTTGGATCATCATCATTAGCAGCCTCATTGTCACCATGACCAGACTGCCCACCTCCAAATTCAACCTCATCATCACTTACTGGTATGGGAGAAGGCTCAGAGTTGCAATTGGGATTGACACGAGACACATGACAATGTGCTATTGAAAACTTCTCTTAAACAAATTGTCAAAGAAGAAAGCCCATCTTCTTTTTCTTCTTCTTGACCAGTGTAAACACCCTCAATTGTTGATCGGCGGCTAGCTCGATGCTTACAATGGTCATGCCGGATGATATATGTGATATGTCCATCATGAGAACGTTTTAGTTGCTTTTTTATTTAGCAATTTGGATGTGTACATTTGTAATAACTCAGAGGAAATTCACTTCATTTGACATGTTTTTATCCATATTTTCTCCAGTTATAACCATCTTCAATTGACTTCTCAACTGCATTCAAGAGACTATAACCATTTTGATCAGACGACGATGCCTGTATCTTGCAGTATGGATTATTTGTTAGTTATAACTCATTTGAAGCATCTTCAGTAGGTGAGGGTTTTGCCTTCATGTTCTGAGGGGAACGAGCGACTCGAGCAACACATCGGGGTTGAATCAAGATA